>CM033274.1:9620153-9810988 GCA_019343175.1 Oedothorax gibbosus
TTAACACATTAATGTTAGAAAATCTTAATAGCATGCTTGATACATGGTGAATTTCTTTAAAAGTTAAATGATTTGAACTCTAGGAATTCTTTAAATTTTATAAATTGAAATTTAATTAAGAGTTAAACTAAAGGTTTTTTTAATTGCATTATGAGCATGATTGCGTTTACCTTTGTAAACCATCATTCTTCTAGAAAAAGCGCCAAAGAAACAAATGTAAAAAATTGAATTTTCATTAAAAAGTAAGTAAACAAAATATTAAAGACTTAAAGTAAATAAACAAAATATTCTATAGTCCTCCCACCATTGCTTGGCATCTATGACGTGTGTTTTAGACGAGTCCAAACTATCACTCATAAAACGAAAAGGGGTAAGAAAGATTTTGGTTTCAGCCAGAGTTACTATATTTGGCGATTCATTGCTTTTGCAGGTGCATATTTCTTTAAAGTTTAGTAACAGTTTCTCAACTGAAGGGCAGTTTGAACTTGTATGGGTTTACTATTATTACATAGCTATTTTTTTAAAAAAATTATAGCTTTCCCCGAAGTGATACTGAATATGGTAAATAATACATACTACAGATGCAAATCTATTGACGATCAAGTCAAGATAGAAAAGAAATGCACGTGCAATTGATGACGACCTTCAGCAATTAACTGTAATCCTCCTTTCACTAATAACCTATGTGTAGTTTTAGTGTGACACATTATTTTCAACCAAAATAACCCAACAATCCGGCAGTATCGCCAAACACCATGGGATTGGCAATCCTGCTCCTTTAGGTTCTTTACCTTTTTACAAAATACATAGAAATGATAAACTAAGTAACTCATAGCAAAAAAATCTACAAGACTTTTGATCAAACAAAGACTTTTTCATTCTTGTTCTTAATCAAATTACTTATATTCCACCTGATCTCAACATAAAGTTAAGAATACAAAAGTTAAAGAGAGTTTGTAGCAATGCCCTTAAGAAAAATGTGAAATTTTTATTTTTATAACTTACTACATAGGAGAAGAATAGATAAGTAGGTTTGTAACAGTCTTAACATGACTCTCGCGTAAAAATAGAATATTTTAATAATAAATTATCTAAAAAAAAAGATGTTATTCTTACAAAGACATTTACACGCCAAATTGAAAAGAAACTATTTTTATACTTGTCTGTACAGAAACAAGTGGAATTTACATTGTATTTTAATAAAAAAGATTTCTTTGCATCACAAAAGAATCATAGGAATTTACATATTTATATTTATTTTTGGGTTTACCTATCCAATTTGAATGTTATAAAAACCTTTTGTGTCATGTTGTTGGCTTTTTGAACAATTGGTTTTATTCAACACCTGGATTAAAAATTGATGCAACGAATCAAAAAATTTGAAAATATGGATGCGAAAAATAACTAAACAGAAAATATCAGTTAATCCTACTTGTTAAGGTGTTTGCCTTCAGATTTAGAGATCTCGAAGCGAATGCGTTCTTTTTAACAGCAATTTATCACTTAGTGATTAGAAAAAGGGGAGCCCAGTGGCTAGGACATGTTGAAAGGATGGAGTCTAACAGAACAGCCCGAAGACTCACGAAGGAAAACCCTAGCGGATCAAAACATAGAGCAAGACCAAGAATCAGATGGATGGACCAAGTGGAAGAATATCTTAAGACTTGGGGAATTACCAACTGGAAGCAAAAGTCGTCTAACAGGGTAGAATGGAGAAAAACCTTAAAAGAGACCAGGGCCCTTCAGGGGCTGTAGCGCCAATGATGATGAATTTACCACTTTGTATTTTTTAAATACAAAGAAAAATTATTGCATTGGTTGGTGATGCACGTTAAATTCTTCAAGGCATAATGCAATGATTATGTGTACGACATCACAATAAGCAAATTTTATCTAGCTGAAAATTTTGTAGCGTAAATCACACATATACAAAAATTGTCGACCAACAACAGGCCAGAGGCCCAGCCCAAGGTTGGTTCAAAATATATCTAATTCCTTACCAGTTCCCAATAACTATAGAGATTCGTCTTAAAATCTTCCACTCTCTTCGAATACACAACATAATCTGGTAAAGCATTCCACTAATTGACGACTCTATTGTAAAGATAATGTTTTCTTACCTCCCTTCTAAAGCACGATTTATTCAATTTCAGATCATGTCCTCGGGTCCGGCTATTTAAGGTAAAACATAAGCCCTCCATGTCTCAATGTTTTATGAACTTGAATAACTTAATTAAATCACCCCTTGTTCTCCTATTTTCCAGGGAATACATGTTTAATGATCTTAATCTATTATCATAATCGATACCCGATAAACCCTTATTCATTTTTGTAGCCCTATGTTGAACTTTCACAAGCAACTCTATATCTTTACTGAGGAAGGGAGACCAAAACTGAACAGCATATCCCAGGTGTAGCCTTACCAATCCCCTATTTAATGGCGAAATAACCTACATAGATTTAGAAGTGATTCTTTTTCTATTATATCCCAACATTCGATTAGCTGTTCTACTTGCTTCAACACATTGTTTACTCATTTTAAAATCATTGATCATTAAAACTCCTAAACCTTTAACAAACTCACTATCTTGGATACTTTCTCCCTGTAAAACATAAGAATAATTAACATTGTTCTTACCCAAATGCAAAGTTTGGCCTTTGTTAACACTGAACGACGTGCCCCACCTTGTAGCCCATTCAGTAATTTTCCTAGGATCATTTTGTAATTTCTCAATTTGCTCAACAGAATTTACTGTACTCGTCACTTTTAAGTCATGTGCAAAAATACTTAACTTGCTATTCAACCCCCAGTTGATATCATCAATAAACATAATAAATAAAATTGTAGTGATAATCTTTTTTTTAACATACGTGACTTTTACTACAGAAATAGTAAGTCAGAATTGAATTAGCAAATAGCAGTTGCTTTGGTATTCCGCTGAGGTTTCTATATTCTCAAATGGGTTAATAAAGGGTTAATGCAACCAAATAAAAAAACCCTCAGATTTGTGGGTTCATTAACGGCCGAATCAGCAAATCTTTAGGGTTAATTTAATCCACAGAGATCGTAGTAAGAGTATTAGAGTGGCACACCACGTGACCTATAATTATGTTTACCATTGCGGTGGTGGAACACGCAGATTAGAAAGCAGGTATTGTATGAGGCAAAGGATCTTGTAGGAGGTTACATTTTGTCGCGAAATCACAAATCTCGTGCTGGGTAGTAATTAATTTCGACCAATCCATCAATTGTGTTTCATTTATAAAAAAAAACATTTTCGTACAAATCTTGCATAATTATATTAACTAATTTAATTGTATTGGTTTTATTCGTTTGTGAAAAAAATTAACTTGAAAGTAATGAAGCTAATTAGGATTTCTGCTGTTGTTAAATTAGATTATAATTTTTTTTTCTGGTTAAGAAGTGGAGAACTGAAACTTTTTGTAAAAATATCGATTGAAATGCAATTAAAACAAATTATATAGTGGATTTTATTTTAGTAACCTAATTATAATATTATGAATATAATTAGTTTATGTAATTATTTTTTTTAATCATATACCTGAGTGTGTGTTTTACACTAAAACAAATGACTTTATTATCGGCAATTAAGGGGAGATGGGCAGCGAATAGGATCCTGAAACCCGTACTAACTTATTATTTTCGATATGATTGGTCAATTTAATTAATTAATGCAATTACATTTTAGAAGTTTATACATTTGAGGGCTTTCTCTTAACCGATTTCAAAAAATGACGATACTTTCGATACTTGGCTTAAAGAATCAAACCCTGAACTATAATTAACTACATAATAAATCAACGTAATTAGTAAATGCAATTATATTTTAATATTGTATGATTTTAAATTTAAAAAATGGCTGTAATATTTGCCCTAGGGGGGTGATCCTAAAAACCTATTAATATGATCAATGTACACTCTTAAAACAAAATAGTGAAATCCACTGCTATAGAGGAAGTGCATTTTTTGCACGGAAAGGAGTGGAAATTAGCTCAGACTGAGTAAAAACCGCTCGTTTGTTTTAAGAGTGTAGCTAGTTAGTTTATGCAATTAATCAAGTAACTTGTTTTCAAATTTTCGAGATTCGAGTGTTTTTAACTAAAAAAAATGAAACTATTATCAGGGACGTAAAGGTGACCAAAGGTAAAATCCAGGCTCTCAGTTCCAGGGAATTTGCCGCGTCTGCAAAGTCTTAATCTGTCAATAGCTGCCTCATCAAAAAATAAAAAGCAGGAAATAAACCGCAAAGGAAATCGAATAAAATAAAAAAGGAAATTAAACCAATTTTTTTTTACCCAATTTGAGACTAAAGATCCGTTTCATCCGATGAAACTCTATCCCTTTCCCAACATCTTAAACAATAAACTACTTTTCTGAAAATAATCTTGTTTAGATCTATTATAAGTTGATTAAGGGCATACGGTACCCAAAACATTATTTCTAGCAATAATAACATAAACTTGTAAATTATCGTGGTTTTATATAATGTTCACTCTAAATAAACATTTTCTAGCAATAAAAACAAATATTTACAAGTAGTTTTTCATTTTTTTTTAAAAAGTCAAAATTTTGAACTTTTTTAAGACGCTACTCCTCTTTCAATTTTGATAATAACTCCACTAAACTTTTATAGTTTGTTTTTAGAACTATTTGTTCAAGAACTGTGCATGGATTTTAAAATCTGAGCTGCAGTTAATGCATTTATACTGAAAATCACAAAAAAATTATAAATTATTGAATTCAACATTTAAAAAAAACCTATACATAGTAGACCTTATTCCATGCACAATTTTGTGCACCATATATATAAGAACACAGGTTAAAAATTTCAAAATTCTAACTTAATTAGCAAAAACGCCTTAGGGAATTATTAAACACAAGAATTGAAATAACGCGAAACAGAGAAAACATGTTGAAATCAGACGAAATACGTATTCAAACTTATAGGAATGACTCCAGAAAATATTTAAAAACTTTTTTTCTAAAAAAGATATCATTATGAAAGTTTCAGTAAATGTTCAGAAAGGTATTATAAATAATAAGAAGTAAAAACTGAAAAATCGATATTTTGATCAATTTTTGGGTACCGTATCCCCTTAATATAGGAATTCAAATTCCCCCCTTTTGATTGAACAAATACAATCTTGGTATTAGTTTATTATTTATTTTTTATAAGCAAGAAAATAAGTGCATGATAAAAAGCTTATTCTGATGTTTAGTCCTCAGTGCAAGTATATAAACAAGGGAGCTATTCATAACTCGCTTTTTTTTTAAATTATTTTTTAATATTCATATTTTTTTATTAGTCTTTCCCGTGCTCTTAAATATCACGAATGCACAAGAAGCAGATACTTTTCTGAATGTAAAATGTAGTATCTAGGAGCTACAATCCCATTTAAATAAAACTAAGACCAAAAATATCTATGTAAAATAAGTCGACAGGGAAACTTCGGAGTAATTAAAGATCTTTTATTTAAGAGTTATTCATCAGGAGAAGGTTGATTTGCCGTCTGTAGTCGACGAGAGAGTGTGATCGAATGCTCGGAAAAATGGTGAAAAATTTCGAGCTCTGCTTCACTGACCAATCAGAGTATGAAAAAGTTTGAAAGTTCAACTTTAAAATGTGATGACTAAACAGTTTCTGTGGGAACGATTGATCTAGGCGACTGTTTGTCGCCGACAGGGTGTGGTTGGGATGTTAAAGTCCTAAGTGATATTAGGGATATATGAAAGAGATAATTTAAGTTATTAAGTTTAATTGGGGTACAAAATATAAAATTTTAAGGGGGTTAAGTTATATTGAGGGGGTTAATTATATGTCATCTATATCCCCTCGAACTCCCTATTTTGCGATAACAAAATATAAAAATAAATTCATTGAACTTTCCAAGATCCACCCAGCAATCCTTTCCATTAATCTTTATATGCCTTCCACGATGCCTGATAGGTTTAACAATATTATCCCCTGGCTTAAGTGCTAAGTCCCGTTCTCTTTCGTTCTTAATCAAATTAATACAGGCACTAGTTTTTTATCTTTATCTCGCACAAAGGAGTAAGTTAGTGTGAAAGTTACGTGTTTCTCAAGACTGACCGTAGTAATACTTTTAAGAAAAGTGGTTGGAAAAGTTTTTTTTTTATTCCAGTAACTTTGTAGGAAAAGGATAATTTTTGAATTTTAGAACATAGTAAGAAAGTTTTTTTTCTTCTTCCAAGAAACATGCAGCATGCTCTATTTTATAACGAAGTAAGAAAGTCGCCATTCTTTCTAACAAACTTGTAGTTTTAAAAGTATAATGAAAACAATGAATGATGGAAAGCAATTTTAATACGTTATTTTTCGCTGTGCAATGTAGGGTTATCCAAAAAGTAATAATACCCGCTTACTGCGTAGCAGTATTAAACGGGTATCATTATTTTTGTGATCACCCCGTTGAAAGAGTAATGTGACCATATATTCAAAACCAAAAAATCAGAACGTTCTATTGCTACCCTCTTCACCCAAAATTTATTCCTATAGTGCCCCTTCTTCGAAATCTCAACAAATATCCCAACTCATAACAAACAGCTAATAACTGAGATATAACTAATAAATACTTACAATTATCGTGAGTAAACAAATATAAAGAACTAATGCTATTATTAAGGTATTTTTAACGTTTTCAACATAACGTAAAAAAAAGTTGTAAAATCTGAATTTTATTTATATTTTCCCTGGGACATTCTGTCCACGGTACAGTGGGACAAAAAGCGAGACTATCTCGCCAAAAACTGGACGTCTGGGCCATAGAGATAGTAAAGCCGTGCGCATGGTTTTACTATCTCTATGGTCTGGGCACATTATTTTTAACGTGCATTTGTAATAGCAATAGTTATGTCGTATGAAGGGTCTAGTTGCAAAGCGCACATTCTCCAAAGTATAACTAAAATATATGGTCCGAGTTCCTTCATGTGCAACTTTTGACTAATGTAAATTCAAAAAGACGAAGTCACCAGTGAATGTGCCGGCCCTTATATCTTAGTTATACTTTGGAGGATGTGATTTTTGCAACTACACATTTCATATAGTATAGCTTTTAAGTTTAAATAAACGTAGTAATGTTATGTACTATTTTCTTGAAATATCTCATTTGGCACGTTTTTATGTTTGCGTTATAACAGCTTATTCCATTGCTATTCAACAAAAATCTTGAAAACCTAAAGTTCTCATAATCCCTTGATGTTCCAAAATTTATAAGTTAAAAGTTTTCTTTTTATTAAACATGTAAATAAAACATAGTTTTATAAAAAAGTAAATTGAGTTTGTTATATTCATTATTTGAATTTATTGTTTTTATCACATTTTGTAATAGACTATTCGAGCATTAAAGTTTAAGTAAGTAACCCTATTTGTTTATGCAAAATTGGAAAATCATCTTAAAATTGTCTTTTTTCAATTAAAATACCAAATTATTTGCAGTAAACAAATTGTAATTATGAAACACAGTATCAAAATTTAAGCGGATTACATTAAATGAATTGTTATGAGAAAATACTCCAATGTGACGTACAGAAAATTTTCATAATATATAACTATTAAAACAAAATAAAGCATTCCATTACTTATCGAAAACAATAAATTTAAATACGTAACAACAGATAAGTTTTTTAATAACTATGTTTAGAGTAATTTTTTCTTTAAAAATAGAGAAATGTGACAAACAGAAGATTACACAAAAAGGCTGATTTAAGATATTAACTTAAAACACTTTTTGAAAATCTTGTTATGTTTAAAAAAAATTTTCAAAATTCTTTCTTTTCCAGAATAAGTTTCGAAATTTTTATAAAAAAATCTTTGTGCTTAGTTGATTGAGCAATTATTAGGCAACTGAACTTGTGCAATTCCCGAATTATTCGGTTTAATCATTTTGTTTTTTCCGACTTAAGTCCAATCATTTTATATTTGTTCTATAATCACTTGCAATAAAATAAACAAGTGTGGCCTTTTTGTCACTAATACAAAGGTAGGGGTAGGTATATATATTCCGACTTGTGTGCTTGAACAGAGACCCGCTTATGAAGCCTTCGTCAAGTATAAGACAGACACGGAAAGAATTTTTTACTGTCACAGAGAAAGGAATAAACACCCAGGGCGAAGGCGGGAATCGAGCCCGCACCCGTTACAGCGCAGCGCGCAGACTGCTAGCGCAATGGTCCAAACAACTCGGCCATATAAACTCGGACCCAATCCAAAGGTACCCCAATCCATTTATCGAATATAATTGGAAGCGTATTGCTCGTAAAATGGCGTTTGTACACAAACGGATAAATAGTTTAGTTTAGTTCAGTTTGAATTATCGTCGCACTAGAGCTACACGAGGGCTATTGGCGACGGGCGTCGTATTTTTGAACCACAGTCAAGTGACGAGCCAACACCTAAGTAGGCAACCGTTAAGGTCGACATCGTACGCCGCGTTAGGACTTTGAAGGATATTTATCGTGCACTCCTCTACACGGATTATTATTCGTCGGACATTTTAGGGCTAACGGATAAATAGAAATTTTTCTCCTGACATAATTCTTTTAGTAACTTAGACATAAAATAGGAGATCAATCAAAACGTTAATCTGCTTTTGTACAGTTTGATGTCATTTATTACCGCTTGCTAATGTAAATGAAATGGCTAATGTGAAGGTAATAATCCACTTGCTAGTGTAAATGCAATCCCTGTTTGCATTTTATTGTTAAAAATAGTAACTTTGAATGTTAGCTTATCTTTTACCGTCAGCAAAATAATAATTGGATTCTATAAATGATAATTTAAAACTTTTTATAAATACTAACTAATATTACATTTTATCAGATGAATAATTAGTTCTTAAATCTGCTTCGTCTTTATCTTAAATTAAAAAAAAAATTACCTGATAAAGCAAACCTGTTACTTACCCTTAGTTTTAGTCACCTTAAGGGGATACGGTACCCAAAACATTATTTCTAGAAATGATACGTAAACTTGTAAATTATAGTGGTTTTATATAATGTTCACTCTAAATTAACATTTTCTACTCTCTACTTTTTTTTTTCTTCTCTCCAAGAGAAAAGAAAATCGGAACTTTCTTTTTCTCTTGAAAATATTACCGTGTCTTCTTCAATTTGTGAAAGAATAACAAGAAATAACTTCTTGGGTTTATTTCCAAAAACTTGACCTGGACCCACTTTCTTGTTTGCAGCAGTGAATTGAAGTATGACCTATTTTATGACCCCACGCAGGTTTTTTTGCTACAAAGAATAAGTTTTTTCCTTTTTTTTTACTTTGAAACTTTCTTAATTTCTTTTTGAAGAGCATCTGTATACAATAAGATACAAATTTAATATACACGTACTTCTAACTTTTCCTAAAACAAAAGTTTTTTACAGCCAGAATTTATAAAGTTTCACAAATGAAAACATATAATGGGAAAAACTGTAACTTTACAGTAGAATTTACAGTTAGTTTTGCATGTTAAGTATGCATGAACAGTATCAATAAAATATAAAACTGACATCAGGAAAAGAAAAAAAATATTGTTTTTAAGGAATTTTGTTTTAAAACTGAACTATTTTTCCCCGTGACTTATTTTACCCCACCTGACCCTACTCTTAACAAATCACGTACAAATCATTCTTTATTTTTAGAAGACTCTTTCGTTGGCCCTCCAATTAGAAAACGTAAACCCAAAGAAGAACTATTTGAACCGAAAAAGTTCGGCTGACAATAGCAAAACTTTCGAATCGTTGTTCGATTACGATCTTTTATCTGATCTAAGGAAACTGGAAATAAAGTCTTTGCAGGTTTATGTCCAAAACTCGTTTTGTTTTAGACGAGTGTTCTGTATTTTTGATGTATTTACCTACTTTGTCTAAACGAAAACGGATTTTGAACTAAAACTATACACTGTAAAATTGCGGCTCATTTGTTCACATATTCACATCACATTCTGCTATATTTGATTGCATTCTATTTCTTTGATTACATTGTACAGAACAATGCTGTAAATTATCAGCTTGCGAGAAAGAGATGAACTAACAGACATTATAATAATACTTATTGTTAGCTATTTACTCATTGCATCATAATTAACAACAATAATTTGTAATTAAATTTTTTACTATGAAACTTATTGCAAAAAAACCCGGCCTATTCACTAATTATTTTCCTTAACAATCCGAAGGTTAAATTTATTATTATAATATGTTAATTATTTTTCTCATATTCAAAAGTATCGTTAAACAAAAAAGCCCTTTCCATCATATTCAATAATAATGAAAGAATGTTAATTATGCCCGACAAAGCTTAAGTAAAATTGAAGTTGATTTAGTATCACGCAACTAACATTTTTGACGTATATTGCTATTTTTTTCGTTAATAATAATAATAAATTAGTTTCCAGTGAAAACTTTTTTTTAAGGATTTTTTACTTAAAAGAATATTCAAGTGAAACTTCTTCATTGGTTTGACAACATTGGTTCATACGTTGAAACGTATACTTCTGTCTGGAAAACGCTTTGTAGCTGTTCATAAAAATTTAAAGCGGGTACTTTTTTGGTTGTTTATAGTACGATTCTTTAGGGGGATTGTAAAGAGTTAGTAAAATGAAAGGCCAAAAAACGTTAAGAATGGTAAGAGAAGGGACTAAAGAGAAAACGAAATTTTAATTGCTGAAGATTAAGTGTCCGTCGGTGGACTGCCTCGTTCTAGTAAATTCATAAATATCGGGTCATAATTATGTGAAAAGTTATTAATACTTAATTACTTACTCTTTGGCGCTACAGTCCATGAAGGACCTTGGCCTCCTTTAACACACAGCGCCACTTTTTCCTATCCTTAGCTTTGACTCTCCAATTCTTAACTTTCATCCTTCTTACACAGAAAAAAATGTTTTGTCGGGAGAACCACATTTTTTTTGTTGACGTGTTTTGTTGACTAATTTTGTTGACTTAACAATATTTTACTTGTCCCAACAAAGCGAGTATTTTCACCACAACAAAACCCGTTTGGTTGAGGTAAGCTCGGCCTGCTATTGGCTGTTTCTAACTGTGACGTCATGGCGCCTGTCATCAACGGCAAATCGAAGAAAATTAAGGGCGCCATTCGGCCATTGTCCTCGTTAAAGGATTTGATTGCTATTATCAAAGGTAACTTGTGGCCGTAGTGAGCCTAGTGGTTAGCGTCTCGGTCTCGAGATCGGAAGGTCCCGCGATCGAGTCCCGGTACCACTGAAGACCTACCGAGTATGTGCGGAGTACGTGCTTGTTAAATATGTTGGGTCCGAAAGTCCTGTGGTCGGCCATTGCGCATTTTCGGTTTGGCGCATTTTTGGTTGAATCAACAAAAACATTTGGTTGAATCAACAAAATAATTTTAACAAAATAATTTGGCACTGACAACAAATTTTTTGTTGGCGCTATATTGACCAAAAAATTTTGTTGAAACAACAGAATTTTTGTTCTTTCAACAAAAATTTTTTTCTGGTTAAGCCTTGGTTTGTAAGGACTGAAAACGCACCTCAAGGCGTGAAAAATTAGCCTTCTCGGCGATACCAGCGTTTTATCTTCGCTTTGGTGGTTTCCTAGAATTCACGTCTAGCGAAGCGTCCGCATCTAACGCATGCGTAGTGAGCAAAGGCCCCTGTTATATCTTTCGAATAGGTAGAAACATCGTCCATTTCGCACGTTTTGGACGCTCGAATCAAACCACGACTGATTCGAGATTTACGGACGCTGAGATCAACGTTATTTTTGGTGACGCGGTCATATGACCCCTAGCGCCAATAAGATAGCGGGAAATTTGGACGCACAGCTCAGCGTCCGAATTTGTGTTCTTACAAACCAGGGCTTTAGGTCTTCTTCCGCCTCGTCCAGCCATCTCTTCCTGGGACGTCCAACTCTTCTCCTTCCTTCTGGTTTTCCTTTATAGATTTTCTTTGAGGCTATCTCCTCACTCATTCGCTCGAGATGTCCGAGCCATTGAAGTCTTTTGATTTTTATCATATCCACTATATCTTTTTCTTTGTATAGCTTTCTCAACACCAGATTACTTCAGATTCTCCACGCCTCTCCTTCTCTGACTGGTCCAAATATATTTTTCTTAGAACTTTTCTTTCAAATATAATAAGCATCTTTTCCTCCTTCTGAGTAGTAGTCCATGTCTCTGCTGCATATGTGACAACAGGTCGTATTAGTGTTTTCAAGTTAGTGAGAAAGTGTGAAAAGTTATAATAACACACCTGAAAAAAATTGGATTATTTGTTGAAGGTTATTATAGCAAGGGGGATTTGGGGCAATAAAAAATATTTTCGAAAATCTGCTCTACTATTCTACCACTCCAATGCTGCGAGAAAGATCTAATAAAACATCACATTTTTCTTGAAAGTAATTTACGGTTATTTTAAATCACTAAATTAAATATAATACGAAATTAAATATAACTACATCTATCAGTAAATAAAAAAGCACGAACTGCAAAAATTATAATTAAATTTAATCTTAGGCCTTCAACAAAACACTTTAATTTAAAACTTATTTTCTTCAAAATAAGCCGAATATAAGAAAACATTCTATCGAACCAACCTCGATTAATTTTCAGTATATAAAACTCGTTGAGGCTTATATCGCGTGACATATCACACCCTTGCGACAATGAACCGTTATTCAGAACACTTCTTCTTTAATAATGAGGTATACTGTTTCATGAAGTTTACTGTCGTATTTCATTTTTCGTATCATTAAATTACAAGGGTCCTTAAAGTTTCCAATGGCATTGTATTTTCGGGGTTTATTTTATCTAATGAGTATAATGAAAGGGCTAGAATATAAATATATTTCAAAATCAGCTACTTAGATATATATATTTTTAATTATATAAGAGAAGTCAATGAGAAGTTAGGTTTGGTTTAGCAACACCACGCTAGAACTACACGAATCTTAAAAACGAGATAAAAACACAATTCTATTAAATTAAATGATTTATATTCGAATTAAATTTCTCAAATGTTTTTAAATAAAACTTTAAATATTATCTATTTATTAGCCCAAGGACATACTCTCTAAACATTACCTCAACTTTCCCTTTAAATGTTAGAGAAAAAATAACTATTTCTTAAACAAAATACGTATTTTTATGATGTTCAGACCATAAAATATATGAACTGGCTAATTTAAAAATGATGACTTGGGTCTTTTAGATACAAGAGTTAATTTTGTAAATCTACGATTTATTATTAGGTGTATCGCACATTTTAAATTTATCTTTTAAACCATCTCTGAAATATAAACTGATTTTTTATATTATTATTACCATAATATTTTTAAATCATAATTTTCAGTCCCAACTCGGTTGAAAAGATTTGAAACATATTCCTTGATGATGTATATCTAACATGCGCACCTGTTCCCAATAGTAAAATATAAATTACCTGTATTTTAAACAGCATTAGATTAACTAGTTTGGGTCTACTTAAATGGATAGAGAAGTGACAACATGACACAATTCGAAGAAAGCAAATCTCTGGCATTCCCCATCTGATTGTAATGGTGGGTAGTTATTGGCCTAAATGAAACTAAATTGCTTTCAGCAACTCGCCAAAGCTACGAGTTGTACATGTTCTTGAAAAAGTCCAGATTGAGTGACTCCATCGATATTCTGTAAGTAGTCGACTAGGTGATTTGGCGGGAAAATCAAGTTACTGTCCAGACAGGTTGTCAGACAACAAATCCATTTCATCAGAAATGTGTTTATGAGACAAAATAACGTTTCCATATAGTTTATTGATAGTTGTGATTGTTCGTTTAGTAAAGGAAATGTAGTTTTCAGGAAAGGGTTGTTAAATAAAGTATGAAATTTGTTATTCAAGGGAAGTATATTTTTTTTCCTGTCACATGGAATTCGCTAAATAGAAGTTATGGGCCAGGTCTATTGGGGAATTTTCCACTGTCTTCCTTACTTCAATTATTTTAGAGAAAGAAAAAGAATTGTTGGAATTTTTTCTGTGAACGTACCTTTTTTGCATTTAAGTGTTTATTGAATGTACAGATAAAATATTTTGTTAATGATGGAACAAACAGAATTCGTAACAATAGAGTTTATTATGACAACTATTTGAAAATGCCGGCAAACTGAGACTACCTGTGAAATATTTACCCAATGGGTTTCTTAGGGATGGGGAAATATGCTTAGAGTGTTGCCTGTATAATGATTACGGATTAATGACGAATTTTACCTTCGCCTTTCATCATCACATTTATACAACATAAACAGAAATTACACATATTTAATTGAAAAATGTACAGGTTTGAAATGCCTTTGGAAAAAAAATGGGATAAGTGAAGAAAAGCCAAAACCTATTTAATTTATTTCCGAAAATTACTAAAAGCAGAAACTGCTTTTCAAAGGTACTGAATAAATTATATCGATTATCGTGTATCGATCATATATTTGCTTATTATCGATGGTTAAATCATTTTTCTAGTCCTTTTGTTACCAAAACAAATGCAGTTTATAGAATTTATATAGATTACTTTCAATTACCTACTACACTCTTAAAACAAACGAGCGGTTTTAACTCAGTCTGAGTTAATTTCCACTCCTTTCTTTGCAAAGATGCACTTCCCCTATAGGAGTGGATTTCACTCTTTTTGCGGAGTGGGTAAAAGAAATAAAAGAAAACAATCTACGTCCTACACTCTTAAAACGAGCGGTTTTAACTCAGTCTGAGTAAATTTCCACTCCTTTCCGGTGCCGAAAATGCACTTCCCCTATAGGAGTGGATTTCACTATTTTGTTTTAAGAATGTATGGTATTGGAATATTGTGATGGGGTCCCAAAACCAAAATTGGAAATTTTGTGTTTTTTCTACATGTTTTGAAAAGTGCTGATTCTTAAAGAGTGATTTTCGAACATTGGTTCGTCTGTCTGTCTGAAACCACTCTACAGTTCAAACTAAAAGAGTTACAGCCTTCAAAATTCGATACCCGAGTTTCTAGTATACCTGTCGGACGTCACAATAAGGTTTTCCAGGAAAGCGCGCATGTCGGATAGACGGACCAGAGGTCATGATCAGAAATTGAATAAATCGAGCTTTAGAAGGGAGGTAAGAAAACATTATTTTTACAATAGAGTTGCCAATGAGTGGAATGCTTTACCAGATTATGTTGTGCACTCTACAAAAGAGTGAAATTTCCTAAGGAGAACGTGCATGTCATTCGGACCGGTAATGATAGAAATTGAAACTCGCTGAGCCTCGTTTTAAGGTGTAGAAAATTTTTTATTTTATTTTTATCCAAAGAGTTCCTCCATAGAGTGAATGCTTTACTCAGGATTACCTCGTTGTTTTAAAGCATTCGAAGAGAGTAGAAGATTTTAAGAAGAAACTTGACTGTCATTGGAAACTGGTAATGTATTAGATTTATTTTGGACCAACCTTGCTGGGCCTCTGGCCTGTTGTTGGTCGAAAATTTTTGTATTTGTATTTGTATTTGTATTTGTATGTGCAAATGGTACCTACCATAGAAATGTTTAGGTTCCTTCTGTTACTAAACAAAGTTAGTGAAATTGCCTAGTGTATAAATAATTGTATATATGCTGTATAATGAATAATACAGCATTTTTTTCATAAACAATGTTCCAGAAAAAGAAGCTTTATTATTTTAAAAAAACCCACAGCATTCTTTTTACTCTTTGGTATTCTTTGCGACTGCTCAATTCCTATATAGTTTTAGGGCAATGACCTTTTTATGCTGTCGAAATTTCTAGAACATTCGCGAAAATAGTGGTTTTATGAAGACCAACACTGGCAACAGAAATTTAATCTAGAGTGGAATTGTCTGAAAATGCGCCTCGAATATCCATTTAATGTGATTTAAACTTCCAAAAAATTCCTCAACCGATATAAAGTTTTCTTTTCTAAAAAAAACTACTTTTACGAAAAGGAATTTTCGAACAACAATTTCGCCGTATCTGGTTGAATGGGTCGAATAGATGAAATAAGTGGAGTAAACAAAATTTGGCGATATTTGTAAGGGAGAATAAACTGCCATATGTTGAACTTATTTCTTTTTCAAAGGCACTTCTGTTTGGTTCTGGCGTAAAAACGAAATTCCTAAAATGTTGATTTATGGTAATGGAGAGGAATATACACACACGGACTTGATATGGCAATTTAAATTTCAAATCAAATACAAATGAATAATAAAAGCAGGAATACGCAGGATTTGAATGATGTCAGGATTTGAATTATTTATTTCTAGAATCGAGTGTTGATCCTGAGAGTATGGATGTAAGGAGAATTAAGTATGTAGTGTAATTACAAAGATTCCTCTCGGACCACAATATTGACTTTAAACCAGCTAATCAAACAGAGTGGGAAAGGTAGAGCAATTAAGGAAATTGTAAGTTGCATAATTTAGGGGTCGTACTAATGATGACACATAACAATAAAATGACACACTAATTAAATTAGATTTGGCTGAGATAAGGTTTTCTAGCTGTTATACCGTGGTAGCCGTTACGCTTAGAAACTATGTTTAAAAACAATTTGAATTTTTCTTTTTCAACTGTGAAATAACGTGAACAAATATATTGACGTAACTGGATTTTAGCATACGTGAATTCCATGCGTTTTTTATTAATTTCAGTCGATCGAAATGGGCTTGTTTCACGGAGGATCTGGCAATAGCTATGCGGTTTTGTTTGCATGTCTATGTTGATTTCTTCCAACAGTATTGCCACCAGTTTTAGGAGAAAAACTACGAAAAAATACCATTTAATTCTAAAATTACAAAAACATTCCATAAAAATACTAGCAAAGCGTTTCACGTTTTTTTAAAGTCACTAAAAAGATTCCAAAATGCAGCTAAGTATTTTTACGATATTTTTTTGTAATTTTAGAATTTATTTTAGAATTATTCTAAAATTACAAAAAAATATCGTAAAAATACTAGCTGCATTTTGGAATCTTTTTAGTGACTTTAAAAAAACGTGAAACGCTTCGCTAGTATTTTTATGGAATGTTTTTGTAATTTAGGAATTAAATGGTATTTTTTCGTAGTTTTCTCCTAAAACTGGTGGCAATACTGTTGGAAGACATCAAAATAGACATGCAAACAAAATCAAGCACACAAACCTGAATATATGTCTACCAACCAACCAACCAACAAAACCGCATAGCTATTGCCAGATCCTCCGTGAAACAACCCCATTACAATTTAAGTTTTCATACATTAAACGTCGTAATTTTACGACAAATCTGGTTACCGACAAATTGGTATATTATGGCTACCTTTGGCGAAATTAGCAATTGCATTCCCAATTTTTAAATGTTAATCCATTTAAATCTCAAACGCATATAATTTATTCTGAAGTGTTTTTATACCAATCTTTTATTAATTATATGCTTAGCGATTTTTAATAATTATTTACTTTTTCAAAAACAATTCTTCGGCATTTTAACGTTCCACTTTTTTTATAAATCGTTGTGTTTTTATTCAAAAAACTGTTTTACTGCCGTATCGAACAATGTTTTGCACATAATATTTATGGTTATTTTTCATTTTTTTGCTTTATTGCAGCCATTCCCGAAATTGTCGATCCTTGCGTTATTTCGTAGTGCTTTTCTAAAAAAAATTCATTCAATGTTTTTCTGCCGTATCGAACTATGTTTTGCGCATAATATTTATAGTTACTTTTCCCTTTTTCAAGCCATTCCCGAAGAAGCACTTTTTTGTTGTTTTCAGTCGGCTATTTGGAAATTAGTAGTATTTTTTTACATTTCTATTGTTGCCATTCCAGAGATAGAAATATAAGGAAATTTGGGCAATTGGCTTATTATATATAGATAGTCAAATAAAGCAAATCAGAGAATTCATCTATTTAAATGAAGTAATACTAAAAAATGGAAAGCGGGTTACAGCATTTATTTAAAATGAAGTTTTTTAAAACTAATTGTAAAGAAACATGAGTTTATGAAAGAACAAGGAAAACCTTGGGAGTACTTTCCTGTTATTTTAATATTTATTAAAATTCTTATAGTACGAATTGACAGACAGACGAAAAGAAGTACGGCCGTTATAGCCAATATTTAGTCACTCTAGCCATCTTTGCTCTGATTAGTAAACTTTAATCGTTATGTTTTGCAGGTACATCAAGATTCCAAAAAACAACCAAACCTCAATCCACACAGAAATGGAGAGCCTCATAGCCCTCCCGGTAATCAACACAAGTATCATATCCACGTCCACAACAAATCCCGATACAAGCCCCGCCCCCATCGAAGTCCTAGGCCCGCCCTATACACGCCCCCTGCGAATAGCCCTGCTGACAATCATGATCGCGACAGCCTTGGTGGGAAACTCTGCAGTCATAGTTCGCATTGGGCGGTCCTGGAGGAAGAAACTTAGGAGGATTGAGGTGCTTTTCCTTAATCTCGCAATTGCGGATCTGCTCGTGTGCCTGTTCAGCATGACTTCACAGCTCATATGGGAGTGTATGGGGAGGGAGTGGGTCGGGGGCGGGACGTTCTGTTCCGTGTTCAAGGTCCTTCAGACGTTTACCATGGTGTGCTCGAATTACCTGATTGTTTCTATTGCACTTGATAGGTAAGTTTAAAAATATTCATGCCAAGGCTATTTATAATAAAGTTTCACTCCAGTTGTAGGAATAGCGTAGGTTCATAGGTAGATACATGGAACAGCAATGACAGTACCGAGGTTTTGATGGCAGTTGAAAAAAATGAATAAAATGACATAACCAGATGGCCAAAGCGTGCTGTCAATAGATGACTCATCTACCTTTTTGACTCCAACCTTTTTGACTCCAACCTTTTCCCCAGCTGATTGAAAATTTATTATTGACTCGACTTTTTTGCCAGTTCGTTGCGCCATCTATACTCATGCTGCTTGGATAACTACAGAGTACCAGTTTTTCATGAATCGGGCAGACAAAATTTTTTAAATTTAGTAAAATTTAAAAAATTCTAAATTTCTAAAATGTTGCTGGAAAACCTGCCAGTCAGATGATGGGTTTACCAGAAAAGATTGAGTAGTGCTGGACCTGGTGGTAACACTACTGTGCAAACAGGTGCCCCTGTACTCCTTAGGGAGTTAAGACTCTGGTTCACGGTTTCCGTCCACGTAAACACAGCAGCTTTTACCAGAATTGATAGGTTGCTTAAAGAGTGAGTCTATGAACAAACCAATCAGTATTCGTAAAAGCTGTCTGTACAGACGTGGACTGTGGAAAAGAGCGCTTTAAACTTTACATTATATTTAAACTGCAAGCATTCTCTCTAACCATAGGTACTTTGCCGTGGTGCATCCTTTACGTCGACGTCCACCCACCACCAAATGGGTACTGGGAGCTTGGCTTTTCTCGCTTCTACCATCCTACCCCAACTTCCACATATTCCAGCAACACGTGGACCCCTCAGGAAGGACTTTCTGCGTTGCCAAGTACTACACGGGACAGCTTCCCAGGTTGCACAGACAGGTGGGTATCCATGACATTGTACAAGCGTGAGCGAATGCTGGGTTCAAATAAATACCACCTTATTCAACGCTTGTAACAAAAATTTATTAATTAAACACATTAACAAAAAAGGTTATTATTGAAAGTAAACATAAATTGATTTGAGTATTCGGCACCGCACGCAGGCAGCAACTTAGTAAAAAGTTATTGAAAAAGAGAGAGATAGTCCGGCGTACAGTTCTTTTATAACGTAGCTTGAACTTTGGGGCATGCGTAGTAGCATTTCAATAGGTGAACTCCACGGGTGATCAAACATGAAAAGCGCCACCACCGACGATCTTCGATACTTCGTCTCAGCGCGTCGCCACAGGGGTCCCCCACCAGTCCGAAGGACGATAGTTCTAAGACTGAAAACGATCAACAAAGCGTACGCGCCTTCCAGATCGTGTAGTCCTAGGTTCTGTGGTGGAAGTCGTCGGGACCGTCGAAATGGAAGCCTTCGGGACCGTCGAAGTAGAAGCCTTCGGGACCGCTGAAGTAGAAGCCTTCGGGACCGCTGAAGTAGAAGCCTTCGGGACCGCTGAAGTAGAAGCCTTCGGGACCGCTGAAGTAGAAGGTACAGTCGTAGCCCTGCTCGTATCCTGATGAGAGTCGTCTTCGTAGAGGATGAATGCAGGTTTGAGTCGATCTAATGACACTGTATCTTGACGCCCGTTGATGTCGAGGGTGAAGAACTTGTCGGATCGAGATATGACCTTGAAGGGACCCTTATAAGGTTGTTCAAGTGGTCTTCTCACAGCATCAGTCCTGATGAAGACATGCGACGTTCTCAGGAGATCCTTGTGCACGAAAGTCTTCTGGGAGGCATGGCACGTAGCAGCAGCTGGGCGCAGCGATCGCATCTGTGAACGCAGACGATGGACGAAATCCGCTTCTGTCATCTCTGGAGCCGAGAAAGAGTTGCGGAAGAATTCTCCGGGGAGTTTCAAGGTGGTACCGTAGACCATTTCTGCCACCGAACCTTGAATGTCGTCCTTCAAGCAGCTACGGATCCCTAGGAGAACTGTAGGGAGAGTATCTGTCCATCTATCTGTAGCATGGCACTTGATTGCGGCTTTTAGCTGTCGGTGCATCCTTTCCACCAATCCATTGCTGATCGGGTGATAAGAGGTAGTCCGGATTCGGCGTACACCTAAGAGCTTGGATAGAGAAGAAAACAGGTTAGATTCGAAGTTGGTTCCTCGGTCTGAGGTGATGACATCAGGAACTCCGAAGCGAGCGATCCAGTTAGCGTAAAAAGCTTTTGCTACTGTATCCGCTGTTTGTTCTTTGAGTGGGATCGCCTCCGGCCACTTGGTGTACCTGTCCACACAAGTAAGGACGTACCGGAACTCTTGCGAGGGCGGCAATGGACCAACGATATCGATGTGTATGTGGCTAAATCGGGCGTCTGGAGTAGGAAACTCTTTGAACTTAGTCTTGGTGTGACGGTTAACTTTCGACTTTTGGCAAGCAATGCACGTTTTACACCAACTTGAACAGTCTTTAGAGAGGTTCTTCCAGACGTAGCGTTTGCGCACAAGATCTATCGTTGCCTTGACACCTGGGTGTGAGAGTCCATGGCAGCTCTCGAAGACTCTGCGCCTGAAATCCCTTGGAACATAGGGTCTCACATTTCCTCCTGCGGTGTCACAGTATATAGCCTTTTCTGACGAGGGGAAAGTCAACGGTTTTAACTCAAGACCGGTGTTTTCAGATTCGAGCAAAGCTCGCAACTCCTCATCGGAATCCTGCGCGCAAGCCATTTCATCGTAATCTAAAAAACCCGGAACCTGAATTGCAGATATGCGCGAAAATGCATCGGCTACAGAATTTCGTGCCCAGAAATGTGCCTTATGTCAGTTGTGAATTGAGCAATATACTCTAAGTGACGTTGCTGTCTAGGGGACGTTTTATCAGATTTTTGTAAAAATGCAAAAGTTATGGGTTTATGGTCGGTAAAAACCATAAATTCTCGCCCCTCCAACATGTGCCGAAAATAACGTATAGCAGAATATATTGCTAGTAGTTCCCTGTCATAAGTACTGTATTTGCATTCCGCAGGGGTTAGTTTACGAGAAAAAAATCCCAAAGGTTCGATTTTGTTGTCTAGCGACTGATGCAAAGCAGCACCGATAGATACATCCGATGCATCAGTCATCAGAGACAAATCTGCGTTTAGAGCAGGGTGGGCCAACAGGGCAGCGTTGGCCAGAACAGTTTTGCACTCTAGAAAAGCATTCTCAGTTTGTTCTGTCCAAACTATTGGCGTTTTGTCTTTTTTAACTTTTCCTTTGGTTAACTCATACAAGCAAGACTGCGTACCAGCAGTGTTTTTGAGAAATCTATGATAAAAATTGAGCATTGCCAAAAAACGACGCAGTTCATCAACGGTCTTAGGAAGTTGATACTCCTGCAATGCTTTAACCTTATTGGGAAGTGGGGCTATTCCGTCTCCAGAAACGTTGAAACCGAGAAACTCGATCTCACTTTTTCCGAATTCACATTTTGCGAGATTAATTTCCACCCCATATTCACTAAGGCGATTAAAAACTTTTTCCAGATCCGCCTCGTGAGTTTTAGGGTCGGATGACGCCACAAGTACGTCGTCCAAATACGCGTAACAACAATCTAACCCACGCAAAACCTCATCCATAAACCTTTGGAAAGTTTGACCGGCGTTACGGAGTCCAAAACACATTTTAACATACTCATAAAGTCCAAAAGGAGTAATGACAGCTGTTTTAGGAATATCCCTGGGTTCAACTGGAATTTGATGGTATGCTTTTACCAGATCGATTTTTGAAAAAATCTTTTTGCCTGACAACCCAAAAGAAAAATCCTGAATGTGTGGAAGTGGATATCGGTCTGCCGTAGTCTGCTGATTAAGACGCCTGAAATCACCACAAATACGCCATTCTCCATTTTTCTTAGGTACTAGGTGTATGGGACTAGCGTAAGGGCTACTAGAAGGTCGAATCACACCTTTTTCCAAGAGGGTTTCAAATTCAGATTTTGTTGCTTTAAGTTTTTCAGGGGACAAGCGTCTTGCTTTTGAGAACACAGGAGGACCGCGTGTCTCTATGCAATGCGTAACCCCATGAGTTTTTGGTTGAAGATTCGAATTCGGATCAAATAGTTGCGGAAATTTGGAAACCACCTTGTGGTATTGGGATTCCTCCGAAATATAAGTCAATCCTAAAGAAGGAGCGGAAGAGATCGTTCCTTTAGTCCGGAGGGAGGTTAACCCGTCCACAAGCTGTCGGTTTTTAACATCAACCATTAATCCGAACCTTTCCAAAAAGTCAGCTCCCAAAATTGGTTGAGAAACATCAGCTACTAAAAATGTCCAACGCATCGGCCTACGTAACCCGAAATTTAAATCGTAAGTTTTAGTGCCGTACGTTTTGATAGTAGAGTTATTTGCGGCGTACAGGACAAGTTCGGTTTGTTTGCAATTTTTAACCAGTGCTGCCGGAACACAACTACAAGCCGCGCCACAATCAACCAAAAACTGATAACCAGTGTTTTTGTCAATTACAAATAAACGGCTGGAGCTCAAATTTCCGTCTGCCGCCGAAGAAACAGACGAGCCTAATTGTTTTCCGGAAAACTACAAGGTTTATTGCAAGATCGTGCTTTATTACCGAACCGCTTGTGATACCAGCACTGCCCCTGTGTTTCAGACCTATTGCTAGAACTACTCAGACCTTGTGACCTGCCATGACTATGACTTCTATTGGGGTTTTTTGAGTCAAAAGTTAGACGTTTAATGTCCGCTTTAAGTGAGGCTATGTCCTCCCTAAGCGATTTTAATTCATCCCAAAAAGCAACCCGGTTTACAATCTGTGTGGGGGGCGTTGCAAGTGAGGCATCATCACTTTCTGCCATTACGAACTTAGAAAAAAAAGTTGTCCTTTAAACTATTGTTTACAAATTAAGACGATGAAATGGCTCGCGAACAGTAAACAGATAAAACAGCTACGTAAAATTGCACATATAAATCAGATCTTAAACAATACGGTCAAGAGAAAAACGCGATGAAATTTCCACTCACCAAACAGGCATTTGAAGGACTGGAATCTTGAGACTTGCTTGAGCGTTGAAACTTATTTGGGGGCGTTTACCCGCGTGCGGTGCAGCGCGCTTCAAAATAAACTTAAAGTTGCGAAAATTCTTAAGTCCGATAGTCACCACTGTACAAGCGTGTGCGAATGCTGGGTTCAAATAAATACCACCTTATTCAACGCTTGTAACAAAAATTTATTAATTAAACACATTAACAAAAAGGTTATTATTGAAAGTAAACATAAATTGATTTGAGTATTCGGCACCGCACGCAGGCAGCAACTTAGTAAAAAGTTATTGAAAAAGAGAGAGATAGTCCGGCGTACAGTTCTTTTATAACGTAGCTTGAACTTTGGGGCATGCGTAGTAGCATTTCAATAGGTGAACACCACGGGTGATCAAACATGAAAAGCGCCACCACCGACGATCTTCGATACTTCGTCTCAGCGCGTCGCCACAACATTTAGCTTATTAATCAAGTTTAGTTAATCCATGTAAAAGAAATATACCCAACAAAAAGTTTCTGACCAATTACTTTAGCCTTTATTTTAACCTTTTACAACCGTCAGACCCAGTTCTCTAGGTCAATAGATCTGTAGCCAAGAACTATCCGCCCAAAGGTTCACTTTGTATAAAGGCAAAAGTGAGCGAAAAGTACCTCATACGCGGGGAAAGTAAGCTGATAGTTATTGGTGGTAGATCTACTGGCTACGAAATCGGCTTCGTGTACAAGTGACTTAACAAAAACGAGCAAGAGACTTACTAATCACACTTTTCAGTTTTTAATTTTTTTTTATACTGCATTTCATTCAAAAATTTTAAATATTTATTCTTCATTATTATTTTCCTTTGCTAGGTGTACATGGCGGCCATCCTCACTTCTGTCTTCATCCTTCCAATCTGCATCATAGTCTGCGTCTACGCCCGCATCGTCCACGTAGTCTGGAGTCGACCGCGGGATCTCTCGGCACACATGTCGTCTACAGAGTCCGTCGCCAACCCAACCGGTGGCAAGACGAAACGAGCCAAGACCTTCTGGCTGACGGCCATCGTCGTGATCTCCTTCCTGTGCTGTACTCTGCCTTACTTCGTGCTGGAGAACGTGATGTCGTTCGGCGATCCGAGCTCGCTGAATCAGGACGTGGTGGCTCTTCTTGGGATCATGTCCGCTGCTAACTCGTCGATAAACCCGGTGGTGTATCTTGTCTCTGACTCCAAACGGTGCGCGAAGAATCCAGGATGCATGCGCTGTTGCTCGGAAGTGAAGAGCAAACCTGAATCTTCAAGGGTCATTGTAAGCACAACTGTTTGATAACTATCATTCCGTGTCGTTTTGGACAGTGAATACTATGCTATAAAAAAACAGTATATTTAAGCATACTCAACAAAAAAGAACGAATAACGTCATACTTCAAGTCATCGAAAGAATTAGCATTCCACTTATATGACGCCTTGTTCAACTTCTCAAAAAATATTGCAGAATATATTCGTAATAAAGACCCCTTAACACAGGCAAGTCGTCAATGATATATGCCTAAAATAAATCGATGAGATCGTTGTGTAAAACAAACTTCCTTATATAAAACAACATTCAAAATTATGATTTATGTACTATGGGTCTGGATTCGTGCCCTAGAACCCGAGCTCGTTGAAGAAGGTGGCACTGTTAGGAATCACTTATGTAGCTAACATGTCAATAAACCTCATGTTAAATCTTGTGTCTGACTACAAGTAGTGCATGAAAAACTCAGGATGTGTATCATGTTGCTGGGAAGCAAAAATCATGCGTGATTCGTCAAAGGCTTATTATAAACACGATTCTTTACTCGACATTTTATGTTCGTACGACATCTTGAAAGAACTATATTGCCCAGAAAGAACTATAAGTCCAGAGAACCATCATATTTTAAATTAAAAAAAATCATAACCTAGGATGAAATTAAACTGAAATGCTTCGAATGCAAACGATAATGTACCTCGAACGCGAATGATGTAGCTCTTATCCACTTTCTTATCACTGAACTTGTTTGACCAATGAGATTATTTTAAATTATTGAAAATAGTTGTTGGTGGGATATGTATGTTTGGAGATCTATGTTAAAATGAATCCTTAATAGAATATCACTTTTATTGACTAACTTCTTTAATGATAGCATATTTTTTTTACGTTTATTATTAGGTAGCAATTTAGTCGTACCGTTTACCATTAAGTAGCAATTTTGTTGTACGTTTATAGTAAGTTGCAATTTTGTGGGAAGATTATATTATTTTTTCATTTATCTTAATTAAAAATATTTTTGTTTAATATTATTATTTCTATTGAGAAATATTAAGCTTAATATTGATATATCAATCTTAAGCTAAAGTAGAAATTTTATTTAACATGAATACTTTTTGACGTTTGTCAATATTAATTAAATAAAAGTTAGAAGAGTGTTACAGTTACCTTTTGTGCTTATAATGCTTTAATATTTATTTAAAAATTATTCAATATTGCCATTGAAAAAAATGTAGATATTAAACATATTGTTGGAAGTCCATGAAAATAATAAAAATTAAATATATTTGATTTTAAATCATTAAAAATGTGTGTCTAGTTTTTTTTTTGTTTCAGTAATGAGTACTTTAAAAATCATAACATAATTATTTAGAGAATAAGCCAGTCCAACAAAAAATTCTAATTTCTCAGAGAAGTGGATTAGTAATTATTATGTTTTGAAATGTGCCAAATCGAACAATTGTTAAATATATTCAAATCCTTATTTGAAAGATCATATTTCGAAAACTTTCGATGTTTCTTCAAACCAACTAAATTGTTGATATAAATAAACATCGTTTTATATTTTTAGTTCAAATCGAACCTCGCACGCAAAGGAATTGTATCAGTTCGATTGGCAAAACGGGCAAAATGTTCGTATCTCCGTCCATTTAATTGAGAAACATTCTTTTCGCGTTTCCCTAAAATTTGGTCCCTACAAAATATAAGGTCTGCCCATTTTTGAATGCACGTATACAAGTTCAAAAGGACGTGTAAAAATAAGATTTAACAGGAAAATCCATGTAATGCGTTTTGTCAAAAGGATGCAAAGACGATCTAAAAACTCGAACTAATCTGCCCGAAACTAATCATTTTAATTTCTGTACTGTGATGTGTAGGGTATTATGAAGACGATACTCGACCGGTTTCTCCTCGAAATGGTTCCAGGTTCGTATCACAGCCCTACTATAAATGTCTATGAAAAATCTATAAAAAAAACAATGGGTCCCCGAGTTAATTGAGACACAGACGTGCTTGTTAAATCTGGAATTTCCACAGGGAAAAACTGTCACACTAATGAGGAAAAACTATTATCTTAAAAGTTTCCCTTAAAATATTACAGTTTTCCTGTAAAAAAACTACAATATTTAAACTGTAAAAAAAGTTTTTAACTGGCGTCCCAGTTGCCAATTTTTAACTGTGAAAACAACAGTTATTTCTAAAGTGTAAAGGGCGCATGAAGAATTCAAGATGCATATCTTGTTACTCGGAAGTGAATACTAGGCCTCATTCACTTACGGTCATCCTAAGCATACCCAACCTTAAAGTCGCTTTAAGCACAAAAGGAATGCTCACCTAAAATGTGGAATATGTAGTAGTTGTGAAAGGACGTTGATACGTGACTCACTCACACAGATATATTTGTATGTATGTATATGTATGTATGTATGTATGAATGTATGTATGTATGTATGTATGTATGTATGTATGTATGTATGCGTGTATGTTGGATGTATGTATGTATGTATGTATGTATTATGTATGTATGTATGTTGTATGTTATGTATGTATTAGTGTTGTATGTATGTATGTATGTATGATGTATGTATGTATTTGTATGTATGTATGTATGGTGTGTATGTAGGTATAAATATGTATGTATTTAAGTAGTGTGTTGTATATAGTGATTGAATTACTGCAGTGTCAGAATAAGTGGCTCAAACTATGTATCACTCTTAAAAACGTTTAATCAGCTAGTAATTTCCACTCCTTTCGTGGAAAAGCACTCTAAAGAGTAATTCATCTTTTCCCGACGTTGGTAAAAGATGATCTGGTTACACTCTTAAACGAGCGTTTACTCGTCTGAGTTAATTTCCACTCCTTTCCGGTGCCGAAAATGCACTTCTATAGGAGTGAATTTCACTCTTTTGTTTTAAGAGTGTACTTAAATATTAAACCAATAACATAATTATATTTGTAAAATAAATGTTTGTTATTCCCTATTTAGGTAACGTTTTCATCACAGTGAATTTAAAGTCTCAATTTTAATCCTTTTGTTAGTTTGTTAGACGGCGAATTTAGAGATGAACCTATTTGCTTCGAAACTAAACATGTCTTAAGAGGCAAAACATATAAATTGAATCCCAATTAACTGGTTTTTAATGAAAATTTAATTTAAGCTTTCTTTGTTAACTTCTTCATCTTTGTTGTTTTCTTTTTTCAGCTATAATTTTGGTTTGCTTTAATAAGCATCGCTCTAGAACTGAGCTAATATTGTTGTCTGTTGTGAGGGTATTAAGAGGACACAGTAACTCAAAAACGGCAAAAATTGCGAATTTTTTTTATTTGCTAAAATTAAAGTTTGAAATCTTTTTAATAAGTCTACCAAGTTTCATAAGTGTAGCTATATTTAAAAAAAGTTATTCCGCTTTTTTTGCGGAAAGGTAGGATAAAAATGCAAACGAATGAAAATTTAAACGTGTTTTTCTTGGTGTTCGTTTCTCCTTGATGACAAGGTTTTCAAAACGCTAAGGCTTTTTTAATTATTTATAAAAGTCTAAGGAATTTTGTATGCAGTCTGTCAAATATGTTGACATTAAGAATTGGTAGCAAAATTGTTTTCAAAAGTAATACTTTTTTATAGAAAAATACGAAAGTCGAAATTTTCCAAATATGCAAAAAAAATTGGGATTTTCTAAATAAATATTTTTTATGAAACAACTACTGAAGATAAATCAAATTTGGATACCAATTCTTAAAACAGTTTAAAGTACACGAGAAAAAAAATGGGTTAAAATATTTGTATTTAAAAAAGCCTTAGCATTTTAAAAAAGTTCAAAAAAATGTAATTTTTTTAAATAACTTAAAAATTTAAATAGTTTTTAATTTTTTTTGTCATACATATTTTTTTAAAATATAGGTTGAACTAATAAAACACCAATTTTATAGTGAATATGTCAAAATTAAAAAAAAAATAGTGGTACCGTGTTCCCTTAAAAATGCTAATCCATCTCAGCTTATGAATCTGCTTTTCATTTTGTAACCAACCACAAATCCCTAAAGTGGTGCGGCATCGGCAGTAGAAGCCACCCTCAACACCATGCCGAAGTAATGTACACCATGCCGAAGAGTTCAGATCTCACCTCAAGTGGCACGGTAGAGGGATAAGTGTCCAAAACAGTTTGAAAAGGTTCAAAGAAAAACAGCAGGTGAAAGTCTAAAAAAGTTTTTATTTACAATATTTCGGATATTAACAATTAATTTCTTTTAAATAATTAAAAGCAGTTTTACTTGTAAACTTAACAAAGTACAATTAATTATACGAAAAAATGTGTGAAAACCTAAAAAAAATTTCTGAAAGCAAATGCCGTTTGTTTATCAAGAATGATCTCCTAAGGTACGTACTTAAGTTAATAACAACGCGAAAGCTAAGCAAACAACTTTATAATTTCAGATAAAATATAAGACATATTAGATAAATTAAAAGCGAAAATTTCAACTTGACAAATTCGTCTAATAAAAATCAATATCTATTTAGAAAATTAAACTGCTAATGCACTATATCTAATTAAATTACGAATACAAACAATAACTCGAGCAGCTACAACGTAGCTACTGAGAAATTCAGAAAGTCTACATTGAAAGAGACGTCTTAGAAATCAGTTTGCAGCTACATAGAAGACTGTCTCTTACTTAGAAAATTATCTTCATTTGCACCCATGAAAAACAGTAAATTAATCTTTGAGAATATTTCAGGCGTTATTCACACTGGAAGTTGCGAGGTTTCAGTTTTTTCAACTAGCAGTGGGGCCAAGCCACAACAAGGTAACATGAAATTCTACTGCAAATTTATCTTGATGATGATAAGCATCTGTGGAATCTTTCCTTTGAACAAGTTTCGAAGTAAAAAGTGCAAACACAATTTCTTGGAATGTGTAAAGAAAACTATTAGCATCATGTTTATCCTCTGGCCCACAGTTACATGACTACAATAGGCATAAAAAACCACGAGTTATATAATAATCCCATGACAAACACCTTCAGCAACTTCATCAAGTTGCTGTATCGATGTTTCATCTTCTTCAAGTTAAAGCGATTCATGAAAATATGCACCATTTTGAGTTCTACTAAAACAATGTTAATACAAGTTTCGGGTTGCCATTTGGCTTCTTGCCTACGCAGCTATCGGGATTCCACTTGGAATTTTAAACATGAAGTTTATTTCGTCCAAGAAGATTCCGTATTATCATTATGGCATACCTTAAGAAAACGACTTGTTGTTTAATACCGTAGCTACTTGCCTACGCAGCTATCGGGATAACACTCGGAATTTTAAACATGAAGTTCATTTCGTCCAAGAAGATTCCGTATTATCATTATGGTATACCTAAAGAAAACGACTTGTTGTTTAATACCGTAGCTACTTGCCTACGCAGCTATCGGGATTCCACTCGGGATTTTAAACATGAAGTTCAATTCGTCCAAGAAGATTCCGTATTTTCATTATGGCATACCTAAAGAAAACGACTTGTTGTTTAATACCGTAGCTACTTGCCTACGCAGCTATCGGGATTCCACTCGGGATTTTAAACATGAAGTTCAATTCGTCCAAGAAGATTCCGTATTTTCATTATTTCATACCTAAAGAAAACGACTTGTTGTTTAATACCGTAGCTACATTGCATACAATAAATTTCTTATTCTTTGCACACATACCAACGATCAACGTAGACTTATTTTACAAACTGGTATGTGACCACTTAACAACTTGAGAAAACAACTTGCTGTACAGTGCAGTAGCTACATTGCATACACTATATTTTTTCTTCTTTGTGCAATTACCAATAATCACTATCTACCTATTTTATATTCTGGTATGCGACCACTTACGATGCATCATCAAAAACTTTTCAGCACGATTATCTTCGCGACCAAATGACTTGAATCCTATTACGATCCTATGGCAACATTAAAACGACAGTTACCGTCATAGCTGACCAGTGGTCTTTGTTCGTATTCTTTAATGTCATTTTTACCTCGCTTACGATGTACTACACGATATCTTCACTCTTGCATATCGATTTTTTGAAATTTCCAATGGAGAATACCGCATACCAATGATCACTATAGACTTATTTTACATACTGGTATGCGACCACTTAGGATGCATCATCAAGAACTTTTCAGCACGATTATCCTTCACGAAAAAATGACTTCGAATCCTAATTACGATCCTATGGCAACATTAAATCGACAGTTACCTTCATAGGCGACAAGCTGTCTTTGTTCGTATTCTTCAATGTCATTTTTACCTCGCTTACGATGTACTACACGATTTCTTCACTCTTGCAAATCGATTTCTTGAAATTTCCAATGGAGAATACCGAAGTCCTCATTTATTTTCTTCATACCTTGGCAGCATTCATAGCTCTTATTATAGCAGCGTCTTCGGTTTCTAAAGCCTTTGCCGACGTACGCCAGAGAACTCAGATTTTGAAATTGGACAAAGCCAATACTTTTGAGCAGCTTAATTTCCAGTCCCGTGCAGAGAGTGAGATACACCTCATCGTGTGGAAACTGTTTCCTATCAGAAGATCTTTCGCCTTGGGAACGATCAGTGCAATATTCTCCTATGTAATTCTGGTCGACAGTTTGATTAAAAATTAATATGACTAATGATGCACATCATCCAACCATCAAAGAATCACATTATGCTATATCTTAAAAAGTCATTACAAACTAATTTCTAAGAAAAAAAAACTAGTATTTTTTTTACCAAATATTAATTTTAAATTAATAAAATTTCTCATAGTATTTATGTGACAACAACGAATAAAAATTAAATTTTAATGCTATTCAAATGGCCAGACCGTCGACAGACAGATAGAGAGATGTCCATCCGATCGTACAGACAGACGAACAAATGACTTCGAATCCCTATTACGATCCTATGGCAACATTAACATAGGATGACTTGCAAAACATCGAATAGAGTAACTAATAACTATGTATGCAAAATATATGGCTTTTTCTTTTAAAATATATATTTTTGTAAAATATTATGACGATATTCAAATGGGTTTAAAATAATTTTATTTTTTAAAAATGCTGTGTTATTAAATTTAACTAAAAAAGCGAACAATAATATTATTGTGCGTTATCGTTCAAGGTAATATGACTTGCAATTATATTCAGTTGTTTGTAACTTTACTGAATTTAACTTCATCTTGTCAAATAATAAAGATAATTTGTTTTGAATAAAAAGAAAAAAACAGAAAACTTCTGATTATTCCACGCTACGTTAAGTCTTTATTAGATATTAATGCACATTCGATAAATTGAAAATAGAAATTTTTACTTGCGTGATTCGTCATATAATAATCAATTTCAATTTAGCAAATAACTTAATTCTTGACATTAATTAATGATAATTTTTAAACTTCGATTAGATATAATACACATTCGATAAATTGAAAGAGTGAAAATTTTTACTTGCGTAATTCGTCATATAATAATCCATTTCAATTTCGCAACTTAATTCTTGACATAAAGTAATTATTCCACGAATATAGATTAGAACAATAAATCGAACAGTTACTACTTCAGAACTGCATCATTCAGAAAGTCTGTATTGAATGAAGCGTCTTAGAAATCATTATAAAGCTATAGGGAAAATTGACTGCTACGTACTTCCGCATAAAACTGTCTTCATTTGCAGCTAGTACAGTCTAATTTAAGGTAGTAAATGAAACTTATAAAAATAATTTATTTACTATTCCCACTGAAAGTTTGAAAATTAAACTTTTCAGAACTTATAACTACAAGGTACAATGAAATTCTACTACAAATTTATGTTTATGATAATCCGCATCTGCGGAATATTCCCCTTCAACATATCCCATACTAAAAGCTGCAAATGCGCTTTCTTGAAATGTGTAAATACAACTATAAATATCACGTTCATCTTAGCCCACACTTACATAACAGTGATGGGTATAAAAAACCACGAGTTATCTGATAATCCCATGGCAAACACACTTAATAATATCACAAAGTTGCTGTATCGTTGCTTCATCCTGTTCAAGTGGAAGAGTTTGGTGAAAATAAGTACGATTTTGAGTTCCATTGGAACGAACAAGGAATATAAATACAACTTTTGTGTCGCTATTTGGATCCTAGTCTATGCAGCTATCGGGATTTCACTTGGAATATCTAACAACAAATTCAATTCGTCGATTGGGATTCCGTATTATTATTATGGCATACCTAGAGAAAACAACTTGCTGTACAGTGCAGTAGCTACATTGCATACACTATATTTTTTCTTCTTTGTGCAATTACCAATAATCACTATCTACCTATTTTATATTCTGGTATGCGACCACTTACGATGTATCATCAAGAACTTTTCAGCACGATTATCTTCGCAAACAAATGACTTTGAATCCCTATTACGGTTCTATGGCAACATTAAATCGACAGTTACCTTCATAGACGATCAGCTGTCTTTGTTCGTATTCTTCAACGTCATTTTTACCTCGTTTACGATGTACTACACGATTTCTACACTCTTGCAAATCGATTTCTTGAAATTTCCAATGGAGAATAAAGAAGTCCTCATTTATTTTCTTTATACCTTGACAGTATTCATTGCTCTGATTACAGCAGCATCGTCGGTGTCTGAAGCCTCTGCCGAAGTTCGCCAGAGAACTCAGATTCTGAAATTGGACAAAGCCAATGTATTTGAGCAGCTGAAGTTTCAGTCTTGTGCAGAGAGTGAGATATACCTCACGATGTGGAAACTGGTTCCTATCAGAAGATCTTTCGCTTTGGGAACGATCAGTGCAATATTCTCTTATGCAATTCTGGTCGACAGCTTGATTAAGAAGTAAACGATGCGTATCATCCAACCATCAAAGAATCACATTATGCTATATCTTAAAAAGTCATTACAAACTAATTTCTAAGAAAATCAACAAAAATATTTTTTTTATTAAATATTCATTTTAAATTAATAAAATTTCTCATAGTATTTATGTGACAACAACGAATTAAAATTATATTTTAAGTGGACGCATTACCCAAAATTTAGGGCTGCCCAGAAAATAATTAAACATGCTCGAATGTTGTGAGCTAAGGATATTGCAAAAAAAGAAGGATTCTATTATAATGGTGGAGGTTTATTGAAAATGATATAGTGGTTTGGTAAAATGGTTTTTGAAATTTAATGTTGATTTTTTAAATTTTAATTTTTTCAGCTTGTGAATGGTTAAAACCCTAAGGCTTTTAGGTAAATTAATGTAGAGCTCCAATTTTTTTTCCTGTGTTGAAACATGTGCGTTTAACAAAAGTTGGTATGGGATAAGGTCTAGTGTGAATAGATTTTTAAAAAAAAAATGCTGAAGGTGAAAATTTACAAAAAATCTTATTTTTTAGCCATTTTTATACATAAAGCTACATAACTTTTTTTTTATTTAACTGATAGCTCAATATCCATACCAACTTTTATTAATAGATGTTGTGGGAACATTTTGAAACAAAATCCATTACAAAATTCCTTAAATTGTAGGAAGAGTAGCATTTTGAAAAAACTTTTAAATTTTTTAATTTTTTAAAAAAAACTTACGTTTTAATATTTATTATTTTTTCGTATATGTTTATTGAATGTTAGTTCTTTGTAAAAATAGTTTAATTTGAATGCAAGCAATAAAAGTACTGGATTTAGTTTTTTGGGTACCGCGTCCCCTTAATGCTATTCAAATGGCCAGACCGTCAACAGACAGATAGAGAGATGTCCATCCGATCGTACAGACAGACGAACAAATGACTTCGAATCCCTATTACGATCCTATGGCAACAACAACATATAATGAGTTGCAAAACATCGAATAGAGTAACTATATATGCAAAATATATGGCTTTTTCTTTATTAAATATATATTTTTGTAAATTATTATGATGATATTCAAATGGGTTTAAAAGAATTTTATTTTTGAAAAATGCTTTGTTATTAAATTTAATTAAAAACGCGAACAATAATATTATTGTTCGTTATCGTTCAAGGTAATATGACTTGCAATTATATTCAGTTGTTTGTAACTTTACTGAATTTAATTTCCCCATTTCAAATAATAAAGATAATTTGTTTTGAATAAAAGGAAAAAACAGAAAACTGCTGTTTTTTCCACACTACGTTAAGTCTTTATTAGATATTAATGCACATTCGATAAATTGAAAATGGAAATTTTTACTTGCGTGATCGTCATATAATAATCAATTTCAATTTGGCAAATAACTTAATTCTTGACATTAAATAATGATCATTTTTAAAATTTCGATTAGATTTTAATGCACATTCGATAAATTGAGAGTGGAAATTTTTACTTGCGTGATTCGTCATACAATAATCCATTTAAATTTCGCAACTTAATTCTTGACATAAAATAATTATTCCGCTAATATAGATTAGAACAATAAATCGAATAGTTACTACTTCAGAACTGCATCATTCAGAAAGTCTGTATTGAAAGAAGCGTCTTAGAAATCATTATAAAGCTATAGGGAAAATTGACTGCTACGTACTTCCGCATAAAACTGTCTTCATTTGCAGCTAGTAAAGTCTAATTTAAGGTAGTAAATGAAACTTATAAAAATAATTTATTTACTATTCCCACTGAAAGTTTGAAAATTAAACTTTTCAGAACTTATAACTACAAGGTACAATGAAATTCTACTACAAATTTATGTTTATGATAATCCGTATCTGCGGAATATTCCCCTTCAACATATCCCATACTAAAAGCTGCAAATGCGCTTTCTTGAAATGCGTAAATACAACTATAAATATCACGTTCATCTTAGCCCAAACTTACATGACAGTGATGGGTATAAAAAACCACGTGTTTTATGATAATCCCATGGCAAACACACTTAATAATATCACAATGTTGCTGTATCGTTGCTTCATCCTGTTCAAGTGGAAGAGTTTTGTGAAAATAAGTACGATTTTGAGTTCCATTGGAACGAACAAGGAACATAAATATAACTTTTGTGTCGTTATTTGGATCCTAGTCTATGCAGCTATCGGGATTCCACTTGGAATATCTAACAACAAATTCAATTCGTCGATTGGGATTCCGTATTATTATTATGGCATACCTAGAGAAAACAACTTGCTGTACAGTGCAGTAGCTACATTGCATACAATATATTTTTTCTTCTTTGTGCAAATACCAATAATCACTATCTACCTATTTTATATTCTGGTATGCGACCACTTACGATGTATCATCAAGAACTTTTCAGCACGATTATCTTCGCAAACAAATGACTTCGAATCCCTATTACGGTCCTATGGCAACATTAAATCGACAGTTACCTTCATAGACGACCAGCTGTCTTTGTTCGTATTCTTCAATGTCATTTTTACCTCGCTTACGATGTACTACACGATTTCTTCAATCTTTCAAATCGATTTATTGAAATTTCCGACGGAGAATAAAGAAGTCATCATTCATTTTCTTCATACCTTGACGGTGTTCATTGCTCTGATTACAGCAGCATCGTCGGTGTCTGAAGCCTCTGCCGAAGTTCGCCAGAGAACTCAGATTCTAAAATTGGACAAAGCGAATGCATTTGAGCAGCTGAAGTTTCAGTCTTGTGCAGAGAGCGAGATATACCTCACGGTGTGGAAACTGGTTCCTATCAGAAGATCTTTCGCTTTGGGAACGATCAGTGCAATATTCTCTTATGCAATTCTGGTCGACAGCTTGATTAAGAAGTAATGTAGCTTAATGATGCGTATCATCCAACAATCAAAGAATCACATTGTGCTATACATTTAACGTCATTACAAGCTGATTTATATAACAAAAGCAAATATTCTACTCGGAAGCAAATATTCTTAGAAAGCAAATATTCCTTCATTCTTCTTTCTATTCTTTGTATTTAATTTAAAATTTTAATTTGTATTTAATTGAGTATTCTTTCATTTTTCTTTCTATTCTTTGTATTTTCTCGGAAGCAAATATTCTTAGAAAGCAAATATTCTTTCATTCTTCTTTCTATTCTTTGTATTTAATTTGAGATTTTAATTTGTATTTAATGGAGTGAGATATACCTCACGGTGTGGAACTGGTTCCTATCAGAAAATCTTTCGCTCTGGGAACGATCAGTGCAATATTCTCTTATGCAATTCTGGTCGACAGCTTGATTACGAAGTAATGTAGCTTAATGATGCGTACCATCCAACAATCAAAGAATCACATTGTGCTACACATTATGACGTCATTACAAGTTGATTTATATAACAAAGCAATATTCTTCTAAGAAGCAAATATTCTTCTCGGAAGCTAATATTCTTAGAAAGCAAATATTCTTTCATTCTTCTTTCTATTCTTTGTATTTAATTTGAGATTTTAATTTGTATTTAATGGAGTGAGATATACCTCACGGTGTGGAAACTGGTTCCTATCAGAAGATCTTTCGCTCTGGGAACGATCAGTGCAATATTCTCTTTTTGCAATTCTGGTCGACAGCTTGATTAAGAAGTAATGTAGCTTAATGATGCGTATCATCCAACAATCAAAGAATCACATTGTGCTACACATTATGACGTCATTACAAGTTGATTTATATAACAAAAGCAAATATTATTCTCGGAAGCAAATATTCTTTGAAAGCAAAAATTCCTTCATTATTCTTTCTATTCTTTGTATTCAATTTAAATAAATATAATTTCTCATGGTATTGTTAATGTGGCAATAGCGAAAAAAACTTAATTTCAATACTATTCAAATGGGTAGATCGTCGAGAGATAGGTAAACAGATGTCCATCCGATCACACAGACATACATACTCACAATAGTATAAATATATAGTCACTGTTGTTATACCTTTTTTAAAAAAAGTAATTTTTAACATTCGACTCTTAGAAATAAAATTTGGGAAAGAAGCACTTACAGGTTACAGAATTTCTGTTCTCTTCATCATTTTGTAACATCAATATATAACAAAAGTATGCCATTTCTCTTTAAGCCTACTTTCTTTCATTTAAGTCGAAATAATACAAAAAGTGGAAAGTTGGTATTAACATTGTGGATGAGTCCGTCTGTCCGTACATTACGTTATTGCAGCTCTTTTATTTCGAGCTGTAAAGTGATTTCTGGCAGAAAGAAGGGAAAATGTTCGAAAACTTCTTTTTCAGAAACAGCACCATAAAAACAATTAGTGTAGAAAACACAAAATATTCATTTTGGAGTTTCGACCATTGCAGAACTTTCATTACCTTATATTTCAAATTACGTAAGTGAAAGTATATATATTTTTAATTAATAGTTATAAACCAGATTATTTGTGTATAAATTTATATAGTACTACTAGGTATACTAGGTACTATTTATATAGTACTTGCTATATGCTTCGCCCCCATTAAAAGAGCACATCAGTGAAACAATTAAGTGTGACTTTAAAGTAATTTTGCCTACACTGATTACAAGTGAGATACACATTCCAGAAAAAGAATGGAGTTCCAATATTAATATTTCATCCTGTTATAGCTGGAAAAGTTTTAAAAGAGATTACTTTTTTAATATAGAGAGAAACTGTGCATAACGAATTTTTTTGCCAGAAAATTCCGTTTGTCACCAAAGATTCCGTTTTTTGAGATTTGCGCCGATGAAATGTATAAGTACCCCATTTCAAGTTGAAAAAAATCTTTTCACTATAGCAACTTCAAGGTTACGCATATACTTTGTAAACAATAGTATCTAAACTATGATATATTTTACTCGGCCAAAGTTCTCACATTTTTGGAATCATGAAACATAAATACATTTTACAACAAATATCAGTTTTTTATGTTCATGATTTTACAAAACACATTCGCTATTCAGAATGAAGAAATATTGTTTTGAGATGCATGTTTATCTGCTTTTTATTCATCAAAAATTGAAATACAATCGTAGATTCAAAAGGACCTTTTCAATTCGTAAGTCACGGTTTTACATAACGTCTAGAGTTATTTTTAAAAATACTTCGTTATTCAATTTGTTCTTAAAACACAGTTCGGCTAGCACTGCTGGTTTTCAAAGTTTATGAAAACCTAGATGTTTGTTGAAAATAATTTTTGGAATGCTTGTAAATGATTATTTAAAAAGGGTTTTTTTTACCAATCGAAGAGTTTTAAAGAAAAATTTTATTTAATTTTTGAAATCATCTTATGTATGTGTTGGCATTTTTCAGCTTTCTTTTGATCAGTGCTCCGATTGGATTTCTGTTCTCACTTGACATGAATTCCTCCCAAGTGGATCGAGAAAGAATTTATTTCCATTCAGTATTTTTTTGCCAGTCAAGACCTGATACATGCCCATTATTCAATCATGTCTTTTAGATTTTTTGATTACTTATAAAAACTAAATTTACGCTTCTATTTTAGAATGAAAATAATTGGGTTTATTATAGTGTGCGTTTATATTGGTGATGCTGTTGCATTTGAAAATCAGCCAACGAACTCGAATTCTATCGCAGATTTATTTTCAAACATTCTAAACGAAAAAAATAAATCGCAAGGCACTAAAAATGTGGTCGAATATTTTACTAACGATTTAGTGATGAACCTATTTCCAAATATTATTGATGCGTCTCATCAAATGCCAATAAATGAGGACTGCAAGTCGGCGTTGGTTAGTTATTCTGAAGGATTAGTTAAAGCGAAAAGCTGGGCTTTGGAAAGTAAGTAAACTTCTTTTAATAGCAAAGTGTAATCAAGCAAACTAACTATAACTTAACTTTGTTAATAGTTATATTAATTATATTTTAGCTACATAAAAAATAAAGATTGGGATTATTTGTTCACATTAAAAAACAAATAGGTGTACTATTTGTGTGTCTATTAAGTTACTAGATAAAAGAACCTTCATACATAATATAAATACTGGCTTATGCCTATTGATGAGTTTAATACATACTATTACAGTGCATATGTTTTTATATCATAAAGAACCCCTCATACATGTAATAACGACTAATGTTTGTCTATAATGATAGTTTTAATTCATACTATATTAGTGTGTATCTGTTTTTATGTCATAAAGGACCCTTCTTACATGTAATAAAGACTAATGTTTGATTATAATGATAGGTTTAATTAATACTATTTGTGTGTATATATATTTCTATCATTAATAACCATTCATACATGTAATAAAGACCAACGTTTGGCTAGAATAATAGGTTTAATTCATACTATATTAGTGTGTATCTGTTTTTATATAATAAAGGACTCTTCATACATGTAATAACGACTAATGTTTGTCTATAATGATAGTTACAATTCATACTATATTAGTGTGTATCTGTTTTTATGTCATAAAGGACCCTTCTTACATGTAATAAAGACTAATGTTTGATTATAATGATAGGTTTAATTAATACTATTTGTGTGTATATATATATTTCTATCATTAATAACCATTCATACATGTATTAAAGACCAACGTTTAGCTAGAATAATAGGTTTAATTCATACTATATTAGTGTGTATCTGTTTTTATATCATAAAGGACCCTTCATACATGTAATAAAGACTAATGTTTGATTATAATGATAGGTTTAATTAATACTATTAGTGTGTATATATATTTCTATCATTAATAACCATTCATACATGTAATAAAGACCAAAGTTTGGCTAGAATAATAGGTTTAATTCATACTATATTAGTGTGTATCTGTTTTTATATCATAAAGGACCCTTCATACATGTAATAAAGACTAATGTTTGATTATAATGATAGGTTTAATTAATACTATTAGTGTGTATATATATTTCTATCATTAATAACCATTCATACATGTAATAAAGACCAAAGTTTGGCTAGAATAATAGGTTTAATTCATACTATATTAGTGTGTATCTGTTTTTATATCATAAAGGACCCTTCATACATGTAATAAAGACTAATGTTTGATTATAATGATAGGTTTAATTAATACTATTAGTGTGTATATATATTTCTATCATTAATAACCATTCATACATGTAATAAAGACCAAAGTTTGGCTAGAATAATAGGTTTAATTCATACTATATTAGTGTGTATCTGTTTTTATATCATAAAGGACCCTTCATACATGTAATAAAGACTAATGTTTGATTATAATGATAGGTTTAATTAATACTATTAGTGTGTATATATATTTCTATCATTAATAACCATTCATACATGTAATAAAGACCAAAGTTTGGCTAGAATAATAGGTTTAATTCATACTATATTAGTGTGTATCTGTTTTTATATCATAAAGGACCCTTCATACATGTAATAAAGACTAATGTTTGATTATAATGATAGGTTTAATTAATACTATTAGTGTGTATATATATTTCTATCATTAATAACCATTCATACATGTAATAAAGACCAAAGTTTGGCTAGAATAATAGGTTTAATTCATACTATATTAGTGTGTATCTGTTTTTATATCATAAAGGACCCTTCATACATGTAATAACGACTAATGTTTGTCTATAATGATAGTTTTAATTTCATACTATATTAGTGTGTATCTGTTTTTATGTCATAAAGGACCCTTCTTACATGTAATAAAGACTAATGTTTGATTATAATGATAGGTTTAATTAAAATATATTAGTGTGTATATATATTTCTATCATAAATAACCATTCATACATGTAATAAAGACCAACTTTTGGCTAGAATAATAGGTTTAATTCATACTGCATTAGTGTGTATAAGGTTTTTTATATCATAAAGGACCCTTCATACATGCAATAACGGCAAATGTTTGGGTAAAATGTTCGATTTGATTCATACTATTTATGTGTCTAGGTATTTACGACATAAAGGAGCCTTCATGCATGTAATAATGACTTTTTTTGGCTAATGATATGCTATATTTATAATTTTAGTGTATACATGTTTTTATATCATAAAGGACCCTTCGCGCAATTAACAGCTAATGTTTGGCTAATAAAAAAAAACAAATTCATTGGTCTTTCATCAGCCATCACAGAGTTAATACTTTTATTTCATACAAACAATTTGTAATTTTAACACAATAGCTTTTTTTTTAACTGACAAATATTTTTTTTACAGTGTAGACTGGTTGACGTGTCTGTATTATTGTGCTGGCTACTTTTATTTCCAGTGCTCGATTCGACTTCAAAGTCCCGTTCCGGGCTATTAGAAGTGACACTTTCAGATCTTGGTTTCTTTGACCAATGCCTGGGCATTGAAGTGTATCCCTCGAATGGAAGCCAGGAATTCACTGGACAATACTGTGCAGTAGAAGTGAAGAGAAAAGTCCTTTCGAAATCGATCGATTTAGAAACTGACCAAAAGTATAGCTTAGTACATCCTGTAAGCATTGTAATTATTCTTGTTTTTGCTTAATATAAAGTTTATTTTTCTGATTAAATACACTCTTAAAACAAAAGAGTGAAATTCACTCCTATAAGAGAAGTGCATTTTCGGCACCGGAAAGGAGTGGAATCTAACTCAGACTGAGTTAAAACAGCTCTTTTAAGAGTGTAGGACGCAGATTGTTTTCTTTTATTTCTTTTAACCACTCCGAAAAAGAGTGAAATTCACTCCTATAGGAGAAGTGCATTTTCGGCACGGAAAGGAGTGGAACTTAACTCAGACTGAGTTAAAACCGCTCGTTTGTTTTAAGAGTGTAACAATTTATCTCAGCAAAAGGTTGCTATGACTTTTTTGTGATAAAATAATAAAAAATTCTACATTTCTAATATGTATTGTCTTTATTCTTTGCACTCTGCTCTCTCTTGATACATAGTTAGGGCATACTTTTTCTGTTTAATTTTTTTCACTGCCACGTTTTGAGCACTATTTTGGAAAAAGAAAAGAAATAATGTTTTTATACGAAAAGTAATTAAAACCTAATTCAATCAATTCTGATGCGAGGAAAAACGTATTTATCTTAATGTGCAATAAACTCTTGTAATTTTAACATTTTAAACGAAGATACAATATTTACATGTGTATTTATTTAGAGAAGTTTAAATTATAATAATCTGTTTATAAAACAGTTAAACTATAATGTAAAAAACTCTTAAATTTATGTACGATTGCCCGTTTTAACCGAAGTCAAAAACGTATTTTCTCATCATTTACCGTATTTACTAGCAAAACCATTAAAATTACAATTATATTTTTGTAAAGAACTAAAATTCAATATTTTAAAACTGATTTGCTTGGCCTGTAAAGGTCGCGTGGCCATGTACTTCACTCTCGCCTTTGGCCTGCCATGAACAAAGAAAAAAATACATTGAAATATATATGAATAAAGTCTCAATGGACAAGTTGTATATGAATGTCCGTCTCTCATAGAAAAAATTCCATGATCTAAACCTAGTCATCCTATAAAAGAATTTGCGCTGTAAAAAATTTTCAAAACATTGTTATACTACTTAAAAAAATTATTGTACGGTTACGGTTATTTTTTTTACGAGTAGATAGTTTTCGGCTAACTTCATAACTTTATGGGCAACGGTAAAACTGAAATTTATGGATTTGTTCTATGACAGCTAAAAATCAGTAAATTTATTGGATATTATTATAATGTAATGAATACTAAGATTTTAAATATTAGAACTAACATAACGATAAGTCCCGAGTTCAACCTCTCTATATTAATTACGTAAATTGTATATTGTTTGTAAATGCAGCTTTTTTTTTTTGACGAAACATTGTTTATTGCTTTCACATTGTATGCTGATATACTATTATTTCTATTTAAAAATAATTGTCAACCATTAGCAATTCTCAAAAATACAAAACAACTATGAACAAATAGCTGAATTTAATCATAAATTTGAACTTTGTGCTTAAAATAACTAAAAAAAACCAAATAATAAAAGTATTTCAAAAATATTCTCTGGATTTTCTTTATGTATTTTCATTTCATTTAACTGTTTATTGCTTCACATTGTATGCTGATATACTATTATTTCTATAGAAAAATCATTGTCAACCATTAGAAATTCTCAAAAATACAAAATAACTATGAGAAAATACCTGAATTTAATCATAAATTTGAACTTTGTGCTTAAAATAACTAAAAAAAGTAGTTCAAAAATATTCTCTACATTTTTTTTTATGTATTTTTATTTCATTTAACTTACTCTATATCAGCATCAATCTTTGCGACGCAAGAAGATAGGATATGATGACGTGGATTTTCTCCTTGGAGTGTGTGTTCCATCTGAATGTACCCATCAAGATGTCCAGGAGATTTCAAGAAAAGGTAGGGGAAAACAATTTTGTTTATAAATTTAGTTGTTTTTCCAAAATTCTAAATTTACAATATTGATAACACGAGTTATTGTGAAATAAAGATTTTCCAAAATTTCAAGGGGCAAGAATTCCAACAACGCCCTGGATATAAACGAGCTCTAACCTTTTTTAATATTCCAAAAATGTCATTATTTCATAATGCATGACCTAGTAATCTAACCAGACATTAAGTTTTGAACGTAAAAAGTTTTGATTAAAAATTATCTACATAGAAATAAAAAGAAAGTCGACAGAAATCGTACCATTCTGAAACGTTATATACGTTGCTCTTATAACTGTCAAGAATGGATTTCGTAGCGGAAAAGCATACAAAAAATTAAATATTCCCAATAGATCGTGAAAATTGCACTGTAAAATAATAATATATCATATTGCACCCAAATCTTTGGAGAAATTGGCTGGCTAAGAAAACAGGAGAAGCAATCTCACCAAACTTCAGTGCATATGCGATATGATTTTTTTTGCAATGTTTAGCAATACTTTAGAGTTAGACATCCCCTAGAAAAGAGCACCTAGGGTAACGAGTACAGTGATTGGCCCCCCTCACAGTGATTGGCCCCCCTCACAGTGATTGGCCCCCTCATTCATTATTGAAAATAATAAGATGTTAAAGCCCAAAATAGATGTGACAAATGTTTTTAAAATTCCCGCCATTAACGTTTGTCATGTTGGCAACAACATTTTGGGCTTTAATTATTTGGGCTCTTATTATTTTCAATAATGAATGAGGGGGCCAATCACTGTGAGGAGGGCCATACACTGTGAGGGGGGCTAATCCCTGTGAGGGGGGCCAATCACTGTGAAGGGGGCCAATCACTGTGAGGGGGCCAATCACTGTGAGGGGGGGCCAATCACTGTGAGGGGGGCCAATCACTGTGAGGGGGGCCAATCATTGTGAGGGGGTCAATCATTGTGAGGGGGCCAATCACTGTGAGGGGGGCCAATCACTGTGAGGGGTGTCAATCACTGTGAGGGGGGCCAATCACTGTGAGGGGGGCCAATCACTGTGAGGGGGCCAATCACTGTGAGGGGGGCCAATCATTGTGAGGGGGTCAATCATTGTGAGGGGGGGCCAATCACTGTGAGGGGGGTCAATCACTGTGAGGGGGGCAATCACTGTGAGGGGGGTCAATCACTGTGAGGGGGGCCAATCACTGTGAGGGGGGCCAATCACTGTGAGGGGGGCCAATCACTGTGAGGGGGCCAATCACTGTGAGGGGGGCCAATCACTGTGAGGGGGGCCAATCACTGTGAGGGGGCCAATCACTGTGAGGGGGGCCAATCACTGTGAAGGGGGCCAATCACTGTGAGGGGGGTCAATCATTGTGAGGGGGGCCAATCACTGTGAGGGGGCCAATCACTGTGAGGGGGCCAATCACTGTGAGGGAGGCCAATCACTGTGAGGGGGCCAATTCCTGTGAGGGGGGGCCAATCACTGTGAGGGGGGCTAATCCCTGTGAGGGGGCCAATCCCTGTGAGGGGGCCAATCACTGTGAGGGGGGCCAATTACTGTGAGGGGGGCCAATCACTGTACTCGTTACCCTAACTGCAGTTACACCGAAGGGGAATGTACACAATTTTTTTGTTTTCAAAGTGAGCCAGGTGATAATGACCTTTATACAACAATTTAGTATAGTACACTGGCTAATTTTTTCACAATTATACTGTAGATATTCTGGGTGTAAAATTGTGGGCTATTTTAGTTTACAATAAAATGTACACAAAAAACCACAAAATGTTTTTTAAGTGTGTTAAATCTTTTCAAAAATAGTTGGAAAATTTGCCCCATCCATTTTACCCCGTACAAAGGGTACGTTTTCCAGCTTAACGTGCTTGCATTTAACCACTCGTTGTCAAAAAGTATATTTACTTTTTAGAAAATTAGTAATGCTAGTTTGTAGATATCCATGTAAGGAAGACAATGATATCTTGGTTTCTTCAAAATAAATAAAAGTGACAAATATACAATCACAAAGAAAGAAAACGTGGAAAACTAGCCCCGGTTTCCCCTACTGTTTCATTAAATCATGCCTTTACAATTAATTTTGAAATAGTTCTTATTATCTTTCTTTGTTTTTTAGATTTAATATTATGACGTATAATTTCTTTTGCTTTCATTTGTTGCCCTAAGTTTTACACATAACATTTAAATTATTAAAAATAGTTAAGTTTTACTGAAATTTAAAAATAATGTAATCAATACTTTTTGATAAACTTGATGCACATAAGCGAATAACGAAACAAAGTATATTTTAAAACAAAAAAAAATAGAACAAATCTATAATACTTCCAGTGGACTTATCCAGTTTTCTTTGTCTTTAATTGGTTAGATATAAAATATTTATGTGTATTTTCTTACAATTGTCCAAAAGTAATTTGTTTTCAATTTTATGAAAAGAGCCTTAATCTTTTTATAAATAGTTTTTAATAGTCATTGCATAACCATTTAAAAATGTTTTGCAGTTTCCAGGGAATTTTCAATGGAAATCAATGTACCCAAATGCTATGTGAAAGAAAAAGTATTAGTAAAACCAGTGCATGTAGCCACAATGTAAGTAATATGGATGAAAAATATGATGAATCGGACTAGGTATATTTTATGTAATGTTTATTGCTTTTAAAATTATATATTTTTCACTGTTTTGATTAATACAATTGCGTTTCGCAGTTTTTCGGTATGCTCACTCTTAGCATTGGGAATATATGGAGCATCTGTGGAACTCAAATTGAAGAAAGTGCCAAGATCTGAAATGAAAAGAAGTAAAAGTATTATGTGTTACTAAACGATTTGTTGGGCCATACATATTTTTTAGTTAAAGTTCCACAAAGAGCGATCTTTTGATGCCTTTTTTAACAAGTTTCCTTACTGTGCCTCAATCGAACAACATAAATAGAAATTTTGCGCATTTCTTAAATTAGAAAAATCGTCTTATTTTTACACACTTTTGATATTTTTTTGGAATATTTTTGGTTCACTGTGTTAAATAGACATAAATACTACATCACAGAAAATTTCAACCCTTCTAGTAAAATAGAAAAAGAGAAAAGTGTACCTTAAGGCTGAAAATTGGTGTTTTGGAATAATGACATTTAAAGCTGACAACAAAGTTATATTGAAATTAACTACCAAATTTGAAAACTCCAACACCATATTCAAATGTGCACGTTAGAAGTTTTTTCGCGTAAAAGCACGATTCAGTAACTAAAGTTGAAATGAAAATTCTAGATTTTGAGTGGTCGTTTTGTTCCCTGTTTCCTTAACAACATTTGATCTCTTCGTTCAGTAGCCTAATATCAAAGACTAAACCGAGACGCCTGCGTCGCAACGCTAATAAAATTATTGGTGTGTAACACCACACGACTTTCAATTACCACTCAATGATTCAATGCATTTAAAAGTTATTATATAATCCCCATAGGTAAATTTCAATAACTTTAAAACCTAAAAAGTTTTATGGCAGCTACCATTGACTTTAGTTTAGTTTGAATTATCGTCGCACTAGAGCTACACGAGGGCTATTGGCGACGGGCGTCGTATTTTAGAACCACAGTCAAGTGACGAGCCGACACCTGAATAGGCACCCAACGCAAACGTTAAGGGCGACATCGTACGCAGCGTTAGGACTTTGAAGGATATTTATAACGTACACTCCCTCTATACGGGGTATTATTCGTCGGACATTTTTGGCTGCACGGGCCGTTTATAGGTCGGCAGTTATTTTTGGCCATGCCCGGACACGAACCTGGGACCTTTCGCATGCTAGGCGAATGCCTAACCGACTGGGCTCCCCAGCCCCGCCTACCATTTACTCTTTGTGCAGGCGACAACATGATTTTGACGTCTGATTAAACATGATTTTGACGTCTGATTAAACATGATTTTGACGTCTGATTAAACATGATTTTGACGTCTGATTAAACATGATTTTGACGTCTAATAGGTGCTAGAAACTCATGAACCAAATTTCCGCAGCTATTTTAAGTTCGACCTGTGGTTTCAGGCAGGCAGACCATTGTTCATAAGCCACGTTTTCGGAATTAGATTTCCTTCAAGACGTGTAAAAACACACAAAACCTTCATATCAACCCTTTCGGAGTACTTTCATTACCTAATATTTCATATTAGGTGAAAGAAAGTAATAAAATAAAATTGCGTTCTTTGACATTTAAGTTTATCATGCCACATTAGTACTCAATTCTACATTTCAGGTCGCTTTGAAGACGTGATCATGTGTTTCTCGCTCACTTCCAACTACCGGCGACTTGTCACAGGTAGAAAGTCATCTGACGGATTCCAGTCTCTGTGTGGAATGAGAGCCCTCACAATAGTATGGGTGATGTTGGGGCACAACTACATGTGGACCACCAATTTAATGCTGACAGGTAATAAACACATCAGTTCTAAATAACTTAGAGTGATCGAAAAGGAAACGATATACCAGTCACGCGACTTGGTACCAAGTCACGTGACTATACAGGAGGCCTTTTAAGTTGGTTGGTTGGTTGGTAGACATATATATTCAGGTTTGTGTGCTTGGTCAGCGACCCGCTTATAAACCTTCGTCAAGTAAGACAGACACAACAGACAACACACACACATAAGTGGATCCATCTATTTTTTGAGACAGAGGCCAACTAGAGGATCCCCAGAATTGGCTTGTCACCCCCAGAGGTATTGATTTGGTATGGGAACTTAGAGGACTTTCGGACCCAACAGATTTAACGAGCACGTACTCCGCATATACTCGGTAGGTCTTCAGTGGTACCGGGACTCGATCGCAGGACCTTCCGATCCCGAGACCGAGACGCTGACCACTAGGCTCACTACGGCCCCCTTTTAAGTTTGCCAATAGGGAGAGTAGGGGAGACTGGGCACGGTTGTGACAGTTTTCATTTAATCACCCATAAATTCGCATAGAGCTAGGAAGGAGAATAGAGAGGTCCTTGTATATGCGCAGTAGCGTACAAATGAAGCAGGCTAGAGCGGTGCATCTTGGGATACCTCGGTGCCAGTATGTTAAGCGCAGTAGCTCGAAAAACCTGACAGCCCTGCTTCAATTTCTTTCAACTGGTGGACCTCTCTACACCTCCTTCCTACCTCTATGTAAATTCGTTAGTATACCTAGTAGCTATTATTTGGGATGCCCAGGCCTGATACTCTATTAAGTTTGTATATATATATATATATATATATATATATATATATATATATATATATATATATATTATATATAATATATATATATATATATATATATATATATAATATATATATATATATATATATATATATATATATATATATATATATATATATATATATATATATATATATATATATATATATATATATATATATATATATAATATATATATATATATATATATATATATTAATATATATATATATATATATACATTTACATTTTAATTATTCATTTTAATTTATTCATTTAAAAACGACGACAAAAAGTGCCAAATCATGACACATTCATTTTTATCGAGTGGGGTGAGTTTGTAGACGAGCCAATTATGTTAAGTTTGGGTAGACTAACAAGAATAGTTATCTCAATTTTTTTGAAGTAAGCCTAGTAGTCCTAAATTTCTAATTATAATTAGAATTCTGGACTAGTAAGGAAATGAGGGAAAGTTGCATCCTCCAATCTTCAGCACTAAGTTATCTCTTGCTAAAAGCTAACTCCCTGGAACTACATTCCATGTTGGACCATGGCTTCCCTAACAATGCGACTCCAAAGTCGCATTGTTACACTGTTAAAAATTCTGTGCTTGGTTTCGCCATGATATTGGTTCCTAGTAGCTGCAACGGCTGAATGGTGAAATGTTCCACCATATTTTTGGTATTCGGTTGAACCATTTCTCAGGTTTTTGTTTCCGAATCCAGAAAAATGGTTCAACCAAACACCGAAAAAAAGGTGAAACATTTCACACACAGCCGTTGCAGCTACTAGGAACCAATATCATGGTGAAAGGAACCAATATCATGGTGAAACCAAGCACCAAATTTTTAACAGTGTAGGGACTTCGTTTCCCTAACAATGCGACTTTTGTCGCATGTTCGCTGGACTTCGTTTTCCAGTTTTTGATTTTCATGGCCTTCAGATCCTTCTCATCGATTCATCCATCCATCTTTTACTGGGTCTTCCTCTTCTTCTTTTTCCTTGACACTGTCCCTTGAAAATCTTCTTTGTGCCTCTGCTATCGTCCATTCTTTCCATATGTCCCAGCCGTTGAATTCTCTTTGCTTTTATGCTGTTGATAATGTTTTTCTCTCCAAATAGTCTATCCACTTCAAAATTGTATCGCCTTCTCCAAACATCAACTTCTCTGATAGGTCCAAATATGAATGTTAATGGAATATGGATATGGAGTTTATAGACGAGCCAAATGTACGAGGGCTGTTTTTTTTCAACCTCCGATGGGCTGTAACAAAAAGACGGGTCAAAATACAAAAAAGATTTTTTTACCTAAAGTAATGTACAATACTGCTTATTTCTCCACATAATCATCTTGGCGATTAAGGCATTTGTAATACATGTAAACAAGCTTTGAAATACCCACTTCATAAAATGTAGCCGCCAATGATTGGAAGGGAGTTGTGACGGTTTCGTTAAAATAAGTAAATTTGGAAGCTTTACATCAATTTTTTTCTGTCGTCCAAGCCACTGCTAGTCCATAATTCACTTATGGTAAACCTTTGAGTTTCTCTAAACACTTGGTTAACTCGCTGAACAATACCGTCTGTAGCGACAGACTTGCTTCCTCGGTCCCCTTCTTCATGAACATCAGTATTGTTCAGCGAGTTGACCAAGTGTTTAGAGAAACTCGAAGGTTTACCATAAGTGAATTATTGATAAGCATAGTGGCTTGGACTGTAACGCTTCCAAGTTGCCGTTAAGCTCAAAGAAACCGTCACAACTCCCTTCAAATCATTGGCGGCTACATTTTATGAAGAGGGTATTTCGAAGCTTGTTTACAGATATGAAAAAAGCTTTAATCGTCAAGGTGATTATACGGAGAAATAAGCAGTATTGTACTTTACTTTTGGTAAAAAAATCTCTTTTGCATCTTGACCCGCCTTTTTGTTACAGCCCATCGGAGGTTGAAGAAAAACAGCCCTCGTAGTAAGTTTAGGTAGATCAACTATAACAGTTATCTCGATTTGTTTGAAAGTAATTAGAAATGGGGACTCAAAGGGAAAAGAGGGAAAGTTGCATCCTACAATCTGCAGTACAAAATTGTTAATTTCAGGTAGACCAAAACAACTGACTCATACCTTCCGGACACTTCAATTGGACTTCATTTTAAATTCCTGGCTGTATGTTGAATCCTTCTTCCTTATAAGGTAACTTACTTCTAAAATTTAAAAGAGATATAATTCTGCTAAAAAACAGAGTTAGGGTTTTACTTTTTGACTGAAGGGGATTGTAACCCGAAGATGTATACTCCGGTTTAACGAGCTGTTTACGGGATTTGAAAATTAGTATTGCAATCAACTTGTTAAACATGCGTAACATTCCTTTTTGGTTTATATGTGTGTGATTTTTTTAATCAATAATTGATAAATCACCACGCTAAATTGCATTAGTCAATTTCGAAGGAGGTTCTAATGGGCCTTTAAACGCATCCACGAGAGTGTTTTTTTTGTGCGAAATGTTTAATGGCACTATTTTTCATATACCAGAAATGTAGTCTTTCTTGATAAGTTTTTTTTCACTAATTGAAATTTAAAGACTTCTAGAAGGATAAGTTACTTATTACAAGACGTTTTGCTAACTCCATCCCGGCCCGTCACCATTTCGCAATTTTTAAAAAATATTTTGGCACTTTTTTATTATATATCTCCATTTTAGAAGATAATATTATGTATATTATACATTGCTTAAAATATGTGCTTGCGTGTTTATTATATGTGGTTTTTTTTCAGTGGCGTTTTGACAAGCTATAGTGTAATGAAACACTTAAACGCAAATCATGGAAAAATCAACGTTTCTTTGTTCATATTAAGACGTTACTTCAGGTGAGTAATATATACTGAAAAAGAAAGAAAATTTAAGCAAAATCGACCGGAAAATACGGATAAAACCGTTTCTAGCGTTAAAATGACCGCATTTTCTTAGCTTTTACCATATTACTTAGCAAAGCAACATTACGAGCATAATCCCGTGAAAAAATAACTTAACCTTTTAGCCCTGATTTTGATTGGCTAGTAAAGTTTATGTGGCCATGAGAATATTTCTCGCTGATTGCTAAAAACAACGAAACGATACATTTAAATGTATTATATAGTAAATATATTCCAAATGTCAAGTTGTTAGAATATCCGCTTCCCACAGGGAATTTCCTGGGTTCTAACACAGCCATCCTATAAACGAATTTTGTGTTAGAAAAAAACCTACCCATGGGATACAATATTATTTTGCGGTCCCTTGACGTAATGTAACGAGTAGATTTTAAGGGCTACAGCATAATTTTATGAGAAACGGGTAAAAAATTAATTTATAGGTATTTGGACCGGATATACAGTGTATATACATCAGATATTCAGAAACTTTTAGTAATTTAACATTTGTTAGTATTTGAGAATCAGCAAAAAAAATTCATCTCGTTTAATATTAAATATTAAAGTGCAATTAAAAAAATATTCCATAATAAATTGGAAGAGTTTCAAATTGTTGCACATCAAATAACTTGACATTAGAAACTGCTCTGCAAGCAAATATTTTAATCATCCTTTCATGCCTATTCTCTATTGCATTTTCTGCTGAAACGTGCTTAAAGTAAAATTCAAATTTTCTGTTAATTAATTTATCGTTTTGTTGGTTGGGTACACAGAAAAAATATTTTGTTGAAAGAACAAAAATGTTGTTGTTTCAACAAAAATTTTTGGTCCATATAGCGCCAACAAAAATTTTGTTCAAATTATTTTGTTGATTCAACCAAATGGTTTTTTTTATTCAACCAAAAATGCGCCAAACCGAAAATGTGCAATCCCCTACCACAGGACTTTCGGACTCAACATATTTAACGAGCACGTACTCCACATATACTCGGTAGGTCTTCAGTGGTACCGGGACTCGATCGCGGGACCTTCCGATCTCGAGACCAAGACGCTAACAACTAGGCATAAAATCCTTCCACGACGATAATGGCCGAATGGCGCCTTTAATTTTCTTCGATTTGCCGTTGATGACAGGTGCCATGACATCACAGTTAGAAACAGCCAATAGCAGGGCGAGCTTACCTCAACCAAACAGGTTTTGTTGTGGTGAAAATACTCGCTTTGTTGGGACAAGTACAATATTATTAAGTCAACAAAATTAGTCAACAAAACACGTAAACAAAAAAAATTTGGCTAACCCAACAAAACATTTTTTTCTGTGTAGTAATTCGGATTTTTCGGGTGATTGCTTGTTTAATCATTTGTTTGGTAATCTTTTCGGTCATTTGTTTATTTTATTTTTATTTTTAAAGGAATCTACTATTGCTTTCATTGATAATCGGCCTGGCTTTCTTCTTGCCCATTTTAAGTTCCGGACCCTCCTGGTATTCCGAAGTAGATCCGGAACTCAATAATTGTGTCCAGCGTTGGTGGGCTGACCTACTGTTCATCAGCAACTGGTACAGCATGAAGAAAATCGTAAGATTCTACACTGTTAAAAATTTTGTGCTAGGTTTCACCATGATATTGGTTGGTTTCACCATGATATTGGTTCCTAGTAGCTGCAACGGCTGAATGGTGAAATGTTTCACCTTTTTTTCGGTGTTTGGTTGAACCATTTTTCTGGATTTGGAAACAAAAAACTGAGAAATGGTTCAACCGAATACCAAAAATATGGTGAAACGTTTCACCATTCAGCCGTTGCAGCTACTAGGAACCAATATCATGGTGAAACCAAGCACAAAATTTTTAACCGTGTATTTCAATGTAACAAATTTGAAAAGGAATCGGTGCCTTAAAATTTTAGAGATTTTGTGACATCTAATATAGGTATTATTAATATTATAACATTCTACCATGTTTCCCGATAGGTTAAAAATTGATTAAACTTTTTTTATTTACGAGTGATACGATTATAGCTACTTTCTGATAATATTGACCTGATTTCAGATTTCAGCCTGCAATAACTTAGGATAAAATATAATTATTTATGCAATAAACGATTGGAAACATGAAAATCGTTTGACAAATAAAGAATATTTTTTTTAGTGTATCAGCCCTGTGTCATGGTACGTTTCGGCAGACCTACAGCTTCATGCAGTTTCTCTTATTTTTCTCTATCCTTTACACAGGTAAGGACTACAAGATTTCGTTTTTTTTTTTTTCATTTTACGGACTCAAGCGATAGAGTCGCCAAAAATGCACAACCGCAGTCAAACAGAACTCCAAATGGTAACCTTAAACTGTGTATATTGTATTCTTTCGCCATAAAATTCACTTTGTTGCCAAAGATTACGTTTAGTGGAATCAGACCCTTCAAATATCTTATATAGTTCATAACAAGAAATTGAGGCGTCCCCCAAGCAGGCAAAGAGGAAAATTATCCCTCAGTTTATGGTCGACCCCTTGTTCTAATACCCTGTAGTTCCATTAATATTTTATCATTATTTTAACCAAAACAAGTTTAATGTACTTTCATTTAAATGATATTAAGCACATTATTTTCCTTTAGAATCATTTTTGTATTTACATTTATTACTTCATGTAGTATTAACCAAAATAGGCAGTGATATTTATTTTCATTGCTATGTATAAACTAAACAGCGATACGTCAGTTCAAACTGCTGTTAATCTATTTTTAAACATAAATGTTAAATACCGATACCCTATAGAATCTTATACACATAATACTCTACTAGAGCCGCGGTAGCTCAGTCGTGTGAAGCGTCATGCTCGCATCGGAAGGGTTGTGGGTTCTGTCCTCGGCGGTGCTCGCAATTCTGATGGTAGCTGGGGCACGTTAAATATGTCGTGGTCACAAAGTCCTCCATGTTCCCATACCAAATTAATACCTCTGGGGGTACCAGATCAGGGGGTTATCGGCCTTTGATCTGGATCAAAATTCCGATATGTGAGTGAGAATGGATGTGTGAAAGGGACCTTCCTGTAAAACGCATGTGTCATGCTGACGAGCAAAAGTCGGACTTGTGGCACTCAATAAAAACGGAAGCCGCCCGTCTTCGCCTTAAAATCGGGTAGTTCTCTATTCCGGGCTCGGTTACCGAGTGGCATTAGAAACAACAACAACTCTACTGTAGTCAGATTTAAATTGAAGTTTTTGTGGTCGAAACAACAAGATGCATTACTTTAGGTTTAAAGAAACCGAGAACTGCGTATGCATTTCCTGGGGGGTTGGCGAGCGATAGCAAATCAGAGAGCAGATCCCCATAGTTCTATTTCACATCTGATGCTATAAAATATAGAATTATCTTTTATAACAGAGCAAAAAACATTCGTGTTTAGCTCACATTGAAATACTAATTAGTGGATGATTTTTTATATATTTATTTGTCATATATTTATATATTTATTTATGTGTCATTTAATTTGCTGGGATAGAAAGCCTTGCCTTTGTTCCCGTTCATTATAAAGAATGAAATCCCGTTACTTATATTGCTTTAAAATTCCAAAATAAAAATACATCACTATAAAATGCAAATCCTCATATCACAAAAATCTTCCTCAATATGAATTTACTGTCATCGCAATTTTCCTGATAAATTCAAAATTAACCATAATTGTATAACCAATGTTATTTCACGTCAAAACCTCCATTCTGGGTGTTTTTTTTTAAACATTTAGCTCATTGGAAATTCAATTGTTCAATTATTTTTCAAATCATTAATTTAGTTTCTGAAGGTAATGGCAAGAAAATAATAGCAATATCAGTTTAATTAATTTTTGTGTTCATTTTAATTTCTTCTGTCGAATGACAACACGAAAGGGAAAAAATGATCGGATTTGAGCGAAAGTGGTGTATTTTTTTCAGAAAACTAGAATTTTCTCTAAAAATAGAACAAATATGAAAAAACTATGCCTCAGGTGCACACGTTGGTATTAAAGGGAATCTATCTTAAAATTTTCAAATTTCTGAGGGCAGTATAAGTAGGTCTTTTACGATCCACAGACATACAGACACACAGACAGACTCTTTCTTTTATTATTATAGATTATTTTTTAATTATATTTTTTTTACAGGAAGCCAAAATTAGGTTTCGCTCTGATAGCTTGCACGATAGTTGTATGCAGCATTGGAATCGGAGCAGTAACTTACCTTCGTGATCTTCCACCAACTATTCAGTTTACAATCAGAAACCAAAAGTAAGTTAAAATTCGAAATATTAAATAGTTCTTAAATAATTTCACAATGAGGATGATGATGATGATGTCGTGTCCATGGATAAAGATTATATGGGACCAAAGGTCTCATAGACTGCTTCAGCGATCTGCAGACAGTGGTCCTCATAAAGATCTTCGTAGGGCGAGTTGGTGATTTGCTGCAATTTTGCCAGGATGGCTGGACAAGAGAAAAGATGTTTTGGATCCAGTTCCGAGTCGGGGCAGTTTCTGCAGCTGGAGTATTTTCTAGTTCCATCTTTTTGTATTTCCATCCCTTTGAAGTGGCCTGTCCTTAATCTAGTTAGGGTGGTAGCAGTTACCCTATTGGTGTTTAATTCGCAGATTTGATGTTTAATTTTAACACTTCTGCTGTCAAATTTTGCTTTGGCCACTGAGTTGATGTCATTAAGAGTGGTTTGGGGAAGAAAAATTGGAAATTTGCAATGTATTATGAAAATAAATTCAAGATAAATTGGAAATTTGCAATGTATTATGAAAATAAATTCAATCCTAATCTAAACGAATTACTTTTAAGAATATTGTAATTGTTTCTTCAAAGGAAAATGCAAGACGTCATAGACTTAGTACATTTGAGGCCTTCCACTCACGCTGGCCCTTACCTTATTGGAATAACTATTGGATATATCCTTTTTAAGAGGAAGTATTCAAGTATGAAAAAGGTAAAAAATTCTATTTTTTTACAATGATGTCTTATATTTTTCTAAACTTACCGAAAACAACTTTGCTGGGCCTCTGGCCTGTTGTTGGTCGACAATTTTTGTATTTGTATTTGAAATTCCCAAAAGAGTTACCAATGAAAATAGTTCTCTTTTCTCTACATTAATAAGATACGGTATGGTGCTCAAATATTACCTAAGGCAAAAAAATAAGGCAAAGGAATTGAAGAGCTCAAGTGCAAAACAAGTTAAATTGCTTTTTGGAAAAAATTGAGTTGGTTAGCTTTTCATACAGGCATTGTAGGAAGGTATCCACCAACATTTTGATTAGCACAAAAAAGTGACTTTTGACAAAAAGTGAAAACTTTTTTGGGGCAAATCAAAATGTTGGTGGATCCCTTCCTACAATGCCCGTATGAAAAGCTAACCACTCAATTTTTTCCAAAAAGTGATTTAACTTGTTTTGCACTTGAGCTCTTCAATTATAAGTGCAGATTCAGAAAGTTTGGTTAGTTCAAATTAATAACAAGAAGTTCTTAAAGAACTAAAATAGCCTACTTTCCTGTTACTTAAATACTTACTCAAATTCTAATCGGGAAACAACTAGGTTCATAACAGTAAATATCATCAACAATCGTTTCTACACTAGATTTACACACATTAGAAAAAAATCGCTAAACACAGCATCCAGCTATAATTTAAACTTCTAAAAGCCAAAATCAACTATTTTCCTTAATATTCTTTCCCAAATAACTTAAAATTATTTATCGTCTGCTCGATTTATTTGTATTTCGAAGAATAATTAAATATTTATTAATAACAAAAATAATGAAACTACTCCAAACTGCATTAAAAAAATAAATGGAAATTAAAACTAAGCAGAATTGTATGCAAAAAATATGCCTTGCCGCTTTCTTGGTAAACAATTAATGAACAATCAAAGAATCACATTGTGCTACATTTTATGACGTAATTCCAAAATGATTCATGAAAAAATTATTTTGCTTCAAATATTTATAAATAAAGTTTCTCATGCCATTGTTGATTTGGCAACAGTGATTTAAATGACTCAAAATTGAATTTCAATGCTAATTCAATGGGAAATTCGCCGACAGATAGTAGATTTATGTCCGTCCGGACGTACAGACAGGCAGACGAAAAGTATGAAAGTTTGGTCTCTGAGGACATAGCTTTCTAACAAAAAAAGATTTTTTAATATACGAATGATAGAACCAATTTTTTTGGAAGGGGGGGGGGGGGGTACGGACAGACAGACGGACATCGACCGCATCTCAACACCTACTTTTTCATTTTTTTTAATTCTTTCGAATTAAAAAAAAGAAAAGTAGGCTAAAAAATGCTTTAACCATTTACAATGATTAGCTAAATAATAACTTTAATTAACTGCTTAATAATTAACTGATTTAACTGAAGATTTTCCACTAAGCAAAAAATAGCCGTTACCCTACAGAAGGAAAATGTTCCATGACTGAGTTGACGATTGGTCTTAGTGCAATGTTGGAATGGAATAATATTGTTACAGAACAGTAGCACAATGGAATAATGTTCATACATCGATCTATCAATCAATGGTGTTATCTTCCGGTTGGTGATAAATGCCCTGTAAGAAGGGTCAAGTTGAAAAACTCGCATTTTCCAAAGTATAACTAAGATATAGAGAACAGTCCGTTCATTGGCGACTTTGTCCAATTGAATTTTTGATCGTCAAAAGTCGCCAATGAATGGACCGGACCCCATATGTTAGTTACACTTTGAAAATTGAAAGTTTTTTAACTCGATCCTTCATCGTCAACAGTTTTTCGTCAGAGCTGTTTTCCGTTATTACAGTCCCTGGACAAATTATTAGGCGCACTGTATTTTTTTTAGTAATGATAAAAACATACCAAATAATGCCATATCATTAAAAAAGATGTCGATATATGTATTAAATTATAGCAGATAGTATTTTCTATTCAATAGCTTAAGTTTAGGAACACAAATGTCTTCTAAAGATATTTTGTTCTTCATTGATTGATACATGAAATCTTGCAGTGCGTCGAATAATTTGTCCAGGGACTGTATTGTCATTGTTTCGTAGCTAAATGGTTATAAATATGATATAGTTACCGGTCCGTTAATTGAAGACTTCGTCCAATACTGAATTTACGATTGTCAAAAGTCGCCAATGAGCGGACATGTTAGTTATATTTTGGAGAATGTGAGTTTTGCAACTAGACCCTGTACTTGTCAACAATGTTTTTCCAGCCTCTGTTTTGCTGGCTCCGATATTATTACTATCGATGTTTTGTTTCGTTCTAAATTGTTATAAATACGATATAGGGACAATCCATTCATGGGCGACTTCGTAATAATGAATTTACGATCGTCAAAAATTGACTATAAGCAGACCAAATAGGGTCATCCGGGTTAATTATATGACGCGAAAAATCGGGATAATTATTGGACAGGGCCCAACAAACATAATGAATCATAATTAATCGTGTTTAACAAAGTACAATTTGTTAACTGCATATCCCACAATGCTCTGATTAATTATTGGGATGAGATTAAAACGTTTTCTCAAAAAATATATTAATAACCTAAAGCGCTTGAAAAAAAAAGGGTTTAAACTTTCGTTCAATCGATGCCAAATTGTGCATAATTTTGTTTTCTTTGACATGATCTTTAATATTATAATGCCCAGTCTTAGATATGTTTATGAAGGTGGTTTGTGCTAAAAAACACCATTGTAGGTTGAATAATAGCATTATTACATGCATGTTTAGTCATGGGGTAATTATTGGACAAAGTAGGGTAATCGTTCGAAATGCTATAGGTTAAGACAGACAGCATCGCAAGATGCTTAAATTTACTTGATATAGTTTGTGTGATAAAGAAACATTGTCTACACAATGTTTGAACTTAGAAAAAAGAAATTTAAATGTTTGGTAATTTTTACTAGATTTCAATGTTATAATTTTTTTACGGAAGCCATGAGGTGTTAAATAATTATCGAATAAACAGTAATATAATACACACCATATCACACAATGTACCCCTTGTAGTTAGTATAAATACTGTGCAGAACAGATTGAAAACTACTGTCCAATAATTATCCCAATAGGCGGGGTAATTTTTGGACATATGTTTATTTTTTTAAAAATTTCTATAGATGAAATAGTCCATTTCAACAATGGCACCCGACAGATATATCTAATAGTTATTACGAAAACAAATTACTGGTTAGAAAATTACATAAATGTGACAGCTGTGGTAAAAGTTTAATTTTTGTCCAATAATAACCCCGTGTCACCCTACCTTATTTATTTTTTTGAGAATATGAGTTTTACAACTAGATTCTCCTCTTGTTATTTATGCTTCGTCGGCGCTGTTTTGCTGTCTACAAAATTTTGCCAGCGTTGTTTCCGTAGCTAAATCATTAAACAAAACCATTCCAATTTCAGATAGGCAAAATGCTGGGATGGTCAGCTTCCATTGCGCTCGCATTGGCGTCTCTGTATCTCCCTTACAATTGGAAGATGGACCAAAAGCACCGTCCTGTTCTAACAGCACTGGTAGCAGGACTAAACAGGACGACTTTCGCTGTGGCTGTGGCGTGGGTCACTCACTCCTGTGTCACTGGAAATGCGGGTAGGATTGCAAGTCCCAATATGGACCTAAAGTGTTCGAAATTATTATTTTGAATTCATTATTTTGGAAATTAAAATATCTGCCAAAGTATTGCTTTACAGCTGGCATCCATATTTCTTTCCTAATTTGCTTCTATCATGCTATGATGCTTATTATTGGTGCTCTTTTCTCACGTGACAATGGTTCAGAAATCAAGACATGAGAAAGAATTTATTTTCACTCGATATTTCTGTTTCCTCTCTAGACCAGAAACATGTTTATGCATTTTTGGACGATTATAAAAACATTATACAATTATTTGATAAAGGTATTTTTAATTTTTTTAATTAATAAACTATTGTCAACATCTATCAATAAACTATGAAATAAGTTATTTATAAGTAAATAAATGCATAGGCTTTTTTTTTTCTCATTTGAAATTTGTTTCGTCATTACTTTTTCATTGTTGAAAAAATGCTCAAGGTTTTAAGTAATATTGTTGTATTTTTATTTCAAAACTTAAGCATCATGTCTTTGCAACTGACCATCAGGTTTAGAAGTGTCAAGTGAAGCAACTGACAAAAATTTTCGGTTAGAAAACTCTTGTGTTTAATTGTTTAATGTTTCTGTAAAGTTGTGTTTAAATTTCCAAAAATTCGCATATGCATTTAAAACATAAATATTTCACGACCCTCCAAAAAGTTGTTTAAATTTTTAAAAATGAACAATATGTACCTAAAATTTTAAAAAGAAAATTTTCAACATAGAGTAATTATACAGTAAATTTACTTAAATATTAATCTTATGACTAAAATACGGTTCAGATGTTGCTTTTTAACAACAAAATGTATTTGTTTATAACCATTCTCTACTATGCACCACATCCATTGCATATTTGTTTTGTGTACAGGACTGGTGGAAAAGATACTGTCTTGTCGGCTGCTAAGCGTTGGGGGAAGACTGACTTTCACGATTTTCCTGTTGCACAGTCTTGTCTTCTGGGTGAGATTGGGTTCAGTCAGAGAGCGGATGTTCCTAAGCCACTACAATCTGGTACGTTCAGTGTGTTTTACTTTTACTGATTTGAACTACAGTCAATTGGAGTAACTTCGATCCTGGATTGCTATTGATATGCACACAGAAAGAGCTTGTGTTCAAACGGCACAAGCATTGCGTAAAATGGCAAACTTACAATATTGCGTTGTTTCAATACAAGTATTGTGTTGATGGCATTCAAAAACAAATTTGTGTTGTTCCAACAACACTGACGATTTTTGTGATAACCATACATTATTATTTGGTTGTAACGTCTTTTGCATTTTTCAACACGACTCGTAATAACTGGGGAAAACGTAACTTTTTCTATTGAATGTTAACACAATTGTTTCAGTGTGCCCCCAAGTTACGTATTCCTATGTCGAAATCAAATGCCATAAAAAATAAATATTAATAACATATTCAGTAATATACCTTCGCATGCAAGGCAAGAAGAAAATTCTTGGTAATTCGCATGCATGGCAAGAAGGTAATTCTTGGTAATTCGCATGCATGGCAAGAAGGTAATTCTTGGTAATTCGCATGCATGGCAAGAAGGTAATTCTTGGTAATTCGCATGCAAGGCAAGAAGGTAATTCTTGGTAATTCGCATGCATGGCAAGAAGGTAGCCCATAGCAGGTAAAGCAAGGGACTTATCAGATATGGGCTATAAAGCCCCCTACCGTAAACCTTGAAACGAGCCTATTTATGTTAATTTTTTTTTCTAGATCTACGAATACATCGGAAACGTGTTTCTAACTGTACTATTAGCCCTTCCGTGCCACCTTTTGTTAGAGGCTCCAATTTTACAACTAGAAGCTCTGTTGTTTCCTGAAAAAGCGGAGGAATTACGCAACACCAGTGTCGCCAATACCACAACTGTCCAAGGGGAAAGTAAGACTAGCTCTATCAAAGTTTGTGAGAAAGATGTCCACCCGGAATACATGCAAAATATCTACATCAACTATCCAGAAAAAAAAAATTTCAACGACAAGTCTTATACAACAGTTGTTTTTATAAAAACATGTGATGCTAAATAAAATAAGCTTTTTTTGTGTTCTTGTTGTTTTATTTGGAAAAGTACGAGAGCTGAAAACAAAATAAATATTATTCCGGTACAGTTAACTATTTGTTTATCCTCCAGAGATCTGGCATTCTTTCAAGAAGCATTTTATTTACCGTCTCTGTTACTGCAGAATTAACTTTAAACTTAATGACCTGAAATCGTCTCATATAATAGGATATGCAAATCATTTTTCAGCCTATAATTGCAGGGCTCAGTCACTTTTGTGTATCAAAATAAGAGTCTCGGGACGGTGAAAGGTATTTGTGGGTAGACATGCAAATACAAATCCAACCTTCTTCTCCCTAAATGGAGGTGGGTTATGGTTTGAGAGAAAGCACGACATTTTGAAAGGAAGTGTCAGTCGCATACAGCTAAATTAGTTTTAGAATCACAACTTCCGCATAAGTATTGCTTTGCCATGTTAGCCCTTTTTTCCCCAGGTATGGGAATCGACAACACATCGAAATTAAACAAATTTGAAACGAAAATGTTATCTAGTTATTTAATTATATATTTTTGAAGCTTAAAAATGCCAAAAATATACAGCAAAGGGCGGCACTATTTTAAAACTTTATCAATTAATAATTAAATAACCGGATGTTATTTTCTTTTCAATTTTCTTTTTAAATGATGTTAGGATGATTCCCTTACCTGGTGAAAATGGGATAACATGGCAAAGTAATTCTTTTGCAAATGTTGTGATTTCGAAAGTAATGCATTGGCTCTATGAAGTCTTTTCTTTGGCGTGTGGGAAGAGGGAGCAGTATGAAACGCGCGTGGATCGAAACCTGTTTTTCAATTTTATTTTTTTTGGCTTTGGTAGGCCGATGAATTATATTGCATATCAATGAGTTTTAACTTAATACTTTGATTAAATTGGCTTTTGTAGGACGACAAGGGACTTTCTTTCAGGTGCGATAAATCGTTCAGTGAACGCATACCTCCGTACCCAACACGCAGAGTACGATGGTAACATGCGCTCTGCACTGGCAACCGAAAGCCTACCACCATCCAATTCGGCTACAGAATGAGCCTACATATTCCAAGCACTGTTCTCCATGTCTGCTTTGGTGGAATCACCTAAACATAGAATTAGTTCCCAAACACCGGGCGATATCTCCGCGCTACATTTCTTCTCAAAAGCAGTTAAATTTAATCAAGACTCTCCTTCTGGAGTATAGTTAAGTGGTTAAAATTAATACTGCAACATAAACATCTGTAACTATTTTTGGACACGAAAAAATATAAAAAGAATTCATTTAAGAAATAATACATACCCAAACACAAGGCCGTGGGAAGTCTTTTCTTTGACGTGTGGGAAGAGGGAGCAGTATGAAACGCGCTTGGATCGACATCTGTTTTTCATTTTTTTATTTTTTTGGCTTTGGTAGGCCGATGAATTCTATTGCTTTAAGCATATCGATGAGTTTTAACTTAATACTTTGATTAAATTGGCTTTTGTATGCCAACGGGGGACTTTCTTTCAGGTGCGATAATTCGTTCAGTGAACGCATACCTTCGTACCCAACACGCAGAGTACGATGGTAACATGCGCTCTGCACTGGCAACCGAAAGTCTACCACCATCCAATTCGGCTACAGAGTGAGCCTACATATTCCAAGCACTGTTCTCCATGTCTGCTTTGGTGGAATCACCTAAACATAGAATTAGTTCCCAAACACCGGGCGATATCTCCGCGCTACATTTCTTCTCAAAAGCAGTTAAATTTAATCAAGACTCTCCTTCTGGAGTATAGTTAAGTGGTTAAAATTAATAATGCAACACAAACATCTGTAACTATTTTTCAATGAACACGAAAAAATATAAAAAGAATTCATTTAAGAAATAATACATACCCAAACACAAGGTTGTGGGACGTCTTTTCTTTGACGTGTGGGAAGAGGGAGCAGTATGAAACGCGCGTGGATCGACACCTGTTTTTCAATTTTATTTTTTTGGCTTTGGTAGGCCGATGAATTCCATTGCATATCGATGAGTTTTAACCTAATACTTTGATTAAATTGGCTTTTGTAGGCCGACGGGAGACTTTCTTTCAGGTGCGATAAATCGCTCAGTGAACGCATACCTCCGTACCCAACACGCAGAGTACGATGGCAACATGCGCTCAGCACTGGCAACCGAAAGCCTACCACCATCCAATTCGGCTACAGAGTGAGCCTTCATATTCCAAGCACTTTTCTGAATGTCTGCTTTGGTGGAATCACCTAAAAATAGAATTAGTTCCCTAACACCGGGCGATATCTCCGCGCAACATTTCTTCTCAAAAGCAGTTAAAGTTAATCAAGACTCTCCTTCTGGAGTATAGTTAAGTGGTTAAAATTAATAATGCAACACAAACATCTGTAACTATTTTTCAATGAACACGACAAAATATAAAAAGAATTCATTTAAGAAATAATACATACCCAAACACAAGGCCGTGGGAAGTCTTTTCTTTGACGTGTGGGAAGAGGGAGCAGTATGAAACGCGCGTGGATCGACACCTGTTTTTCAATTTTATTTTTTTTTGGCTTTGGTAGGCCGATGAATTCTATTGCATATCGATGAGTTTTAACTTAATACTTTGATTAAATTGGCTTTTGTAGGCCGACGGGGGACTTTCTTTCAGGTGCGATAAATCGTTCAGTGAACGCATACCTCCGTACCCAACACGCAGAGTACGATGGCAACATGCGCTCTGCACTGGCAACCGAAAGCCTACCACCATCCGATTCGGCTACAGAGTGAGCCTACATATTCCAAGCACTGTTCTCCATGTCTGCTTTGGTGGAATCACCTAAAAATAGAATTAGTTCCCAAACACCGGGCGATATCTCCGCGCTACATTTCTTCTCAAAAGCAGTTAAATTTAATCAAGACTCTCCTTCTGGAGTATAGTTAAGTGGTTAAAATTAATACTGCAACATAAACATCTGTAACTATTTTTGAACACGAAAAAATATAAAAAGAATTCATTTAAGAAATAATACATACCCAAACACAAGGCCGTGGGAAGTCTTTTCTTTGGCGTGTGGGAAGAGGGAGCAGTATGAAACGCGCGTGGATCGACACCTGTTTTTCAATTTTATTTCTTGTGGCTTTTGTAGGCCGATGAATTCCATTGCATATCGATGAGTTTTAACTTAATACTTTGATTGGTTTGGCTTTGGTAGGCCGACGGGGGACTTTCTTTCAGGTGCGATAAATCGTTCAGTGAACGCATACCTCCGTACCCAACACGCAGAGTACGATGGCAACATGCGCTCTGCACTGGCAACCGAAAGCCTACCACCATCCGATTCGGCTACAGAGTGAGCCTACATATTCCAAGCACTGTTCTCCATGTCTGCTTTGGTGGAATCACCTAAAAATAGAATTAGTTCCCTAACACCGGACCATATCTCCGCGCTACATTTCTTTTCAAAAGCAGTTAAATTTAATCAAGACTCTCCTTCTGGAGATTCTTTTTTGTTAAGTAGTTAAAATTAATAATGCAACATAAACATCTGTAACTATTTTTCAATGAACACGACAAAATATAAAAAGATTTCATTTAAGAAATAATACATACCCAAACGCAAGGCCGTAGGAAGTCTTTTCTTTGACGTGTGGGAAGAGGGAGCAGTATGAAACGAGCGTGGATCGACACCTGTTTTTCAATTATATTTTTTTCGGCTTTGGTAGGTCGATGAATTCTATTGCATATCGATGAGTTTTAATTTAATACTTTAAATAAATTGGCTTTTGTAGGCCGACGGGGGACTTTCTTTCAGGTGCGATAAATTGTTCAGTGAACGCATACCTCCGTACCCAACACGCAGAGTACGATGGCAACATGCGCTCAGCACTGGCAACCGAAAGATTACCACCATCCAATTCGGCTACAGAGTGAGCCTACATATTCCAAGCACTTTTCTCCATGTCTGCTTTGGTGGAATCACCTAAAAATAGAATTAGTTCCCTAACACCGGGCGATATCTCCGCGCTACATATCTTCTCAAAAGCAGTTTAAGCAGAGAAACAAATATCCACCTGTATAAGACATTCGTAAGACAAGTTGTATTATGTGGCAGCGAATGTGAGATATTGAATAAGTCAGATGAAAATAAAATACTTTGTTTTGAACGAAAAGTCTTAAGAAGGTTTTGGCATCAATAACAGAAAGCGGAATATGGGGAATTAGATACAATCATGAGTTGCAACTGATGCTTCAGGAACTTACGATGGCTGTTTTTTTTTCAACCTCTGATGGGATGTAACAAAACGACGGGTCAAGATACAAATTTTTTTTTTACCAAAAGTAAAGTACAATACTTCTTATTTCTCCATATAATCACCTTGACGATTAAAGCATTTGCCGTATCTGTAAACAAGCTTTGAAATACCCTCTTCATAAAATGTAGTCGCCAATGATTTGAAGGGAGTTGTGACGGTTTCTTTGAGCTCCACGTTAACTTGGAAGCGCTACAATCCAAGCCACTATGCTTATCAATAACTTACTTATGGTAAACCTTCGAGTTTCCCTAAATACTTGGTCAACTCGCTGAACAATACTGATGTTCATGAAGAAGGGGTCCACGGAAGCAAGTCTGTCGCTACAGACGGTATTGTTCAGCGAGTTGACCAAGTGTTTAGGGAAACTCAAAGGTTCACCATAAGTGAATTATGGACTAGCAGTGGCTTGGAGGACAGAAAAAAATTGACGTAAAGTTTCCAAATTTTTCTTTTTTAAACGAAACCGTCACAACTCCCTCCCAATCATTGGCGGCTACATTTTATGAAGAGGGTATTTTAAAGCTTGTTTACAGATATAACAAATGCCTTAATCGCCAAGATGATTATGTTTAGAAATAAGCAGTATTGTGCATTACTTTAGGTAAAAAAAAATCTTTTTTGTATTTTGACCCGTCTTTTTGTTACAGCCCAACGGAGGTTGAAAAAAAAACAGCCCTCGTAATTTAGTAAATGTCCTCACTTAACTTAGTCTTAACTTAGATAGATTGGCTACGAACCTCAATTAAAGTATAAAGTTTCATAAACCAGAAGGAAAAAGAAGGCCACGAACAAGATGGCTAGACATGTGGAGATGTGGCTAGAGAGTATTGGTGTTAGCCTATGGAGAGTTATAGCTTCAGATAGATCAAAATGGTTTAAATTTCGTACTTCTTGTATGGAAAAGAATTTGCGTTCACGTTTTTTGCAGATTTTCCAAGAACACATTTAATAAACTTATACATGTGTAATCAATTACTGAAAATATAACAATAAATTAGACTTGAAGTTTCATTTATGCAATGTTTTAAAGTCTAAAAATCTCTTTTACGCCTCCAATTCTGTAAAACCAGTTTATGTATGTACTTTGAATGCAGTAGAAACTGCTTTCAGGATAATATTAACTTCATAATTATTCGAATATAGTGACCATTTTTTAAATAAATAATAAGACTTCAGTCTATATGATATTGATATTTTTGAACAGATTTTGTATGACAATGAGTATAGTTTTTAAACAAAAGTTGGGTGGGAAAAAAAAGTTCAAGAAACAAAAACATCCGTACTTGACACGCAAAGAACGATGGTAGCATGCGCACCGTCCAAGCAAACGAAACCACTTACCCAAATACTTCGTCTGCCAATTATTTGGCCGACCCGGCGGCGCAACGGTTAGGGAGAAAGCCTTTGGAACCTCTGGGTTCGGGTTCGAATCAAGGTAAGGCGTGGATGTTTGTGTTTGTCGAGTATGTGCGGAGTACGTGCTCGTTAAATCTGTTGGGTCCGAAAGTCCTGTGGGCGGTCATTGCACTGTTTCCCACGGGCACAGGCCCCTGGAGACCATTTCCCTCCCCTTCAGGGACATGTCTAAATTGTGGAGGTGGCGATAGACGGCAGCATCTGTCATATATATGTGTGTGTATGTCGTGTCCGTCCTTCTTGACGATGGTTTATAAGCGGGTCTTTATGAGCAAGCACACAAGCCTGAAAATATAAGTCTACCAACCAACTGCCAATTAAGGATGCGTACTCTAAGTATACTGTTCTTGATGTCTGCCTCGAAGGAACCACCTGAAAATAGAATTATTTCCCGACAACCGAGAGAATATCTCTTGTTTCGTTTCTCATCTATAATGGTTACAATACCTATAAGGCACAAGCTCTGGAGTAGTTACTTGGTAAAACAAATAAATATAAGACATCAGTCTATCATTATTGCAATCATATTATATAATTCATTCGAAAACTTGAGGAAAACATGAACTTTAAATAGGTTAAAAAAATTACCGGCAACAGTTTTTCTAAAGAAATGGAAACACTAAATGCATGAAAAAGTAGTAAGAAAAATACTTCGTTATTTATAGGAACACACGTTGTTTCAATGGACTTTAAGTCGATACATACAACATTCAACCCAGAAACTTATACAAAAATTTATTTTACAAAATAATAACGTACCGATGTAGCTTAGATGAAATCTTAAAAATCAGCATTTCTGGTGCCACAGATAGGCAATTCGGATGCAAAATCTTTAGAAAAATAAGAAGAACTGTACAAAGCAACTTCTCAGGCAAAAGCAGAAGCTAAAATGAATAAAATGATTTGTTTACTTATTTTCATTGTTACAAAACATTATTGTAAAACATCGAATTATTAAATAATAATTGTTTTACTTTTAATTCAAAATTTGTTAATTGATAAAAAAATTTAAATTTAAGATAAAAGTTCATACATATATATATATACCAAGTAAGGAGCCAAATATCCATGCTTTGAAATAAATGCAAGGAACACGTTCGTGCGAATACCTAAAAATTAAATTTTTCAAAATTCGCAAACCGAGGGTGTTTAAGATTTTTCCGTAAAATAGCATTGTGCAGTGTTTAAAGCATTAATTTACTGGAATTCGAGAATTCAAGAAGAATCTCGATAATTGTTGGAGACTGGTAAATAATTGGTAAACTTTTGGGCCAACTTGCTGGACCTCTGGACTGTTATTGGTCAGCAATTTTTGTATTTGCAATTGATTATAACCATGTAAAACCTGTTTGATTTATGAGATACACTGTTAAAAATGTTGTGCTTGGTTTCACCATGATATTGGTTCCTAGTAGCTGCAACGGCTGTGCGGTGAAGTGTTTCACCTTTTTTTCGGTGTTTGGTTAGAACCATTTCTCAGGTTTTTCTTTCCAAATTCAGAAAAATTGTTCAACCAAACACCGAAAAAAATTTGAAACATTTCACCACACAGCCGTTGCAGCTACTAGGAACCAATATCATGGTGAAACCAAGCACAAAATTTTTAACAGTGTAGGAAACAATATTATTTGACTTTTTGATTAATCTATTTTGGTTGCATGATCAGATTTATGCAACTCGAGTCTAAGTTTAATTTCGATTTTCATTTTCATGTTTACAAATAGAAATAATGTAGTTATGGGAGAATATTTGTGGGATAAGTGGGGAGTTTGAATAAAATGATCCTAAAATGGTACATAAAATGGTAACGAATGTTTGCTTCGTTCGTTGTATTTTAGCTATGTATTTGTACAGACTGGATGTCTACGGAAAGGCTGGATTCAATTGTGAGTCGTGTTATTGATAATTGAGACAGATTTTCTACAATGGTACTAGGAGAAGAATGGTGATGACTAATCGGCGAATATTTCTCTGAATAGTCAATTCTTTAAACATATAGCGGTTCTGGCGAATTATCAGCAGCAAGTGAAGTGGTCAACTGTGATTTTGAAGTACATATCAGATGAAATTTGAAAAGGAAAAAACTGAAGCCGTGCGAAAATATTTCATATGAAGGCATAGTGTGAACAAATTAAAACTGCTATTTTGGAGGAAAATGATTTTTCTTCTAACAAGACCATTCGGCTGGAATTAGCAAAACTAGAATAGTTGTTTTGCTATTTCAAATTTCACATTTTCACAAGGGTCTACGAGGTTAGCCTTCGAACATCTCGAAGAGGCCAGTTAGACATTCAAATTAAAAAAAAAAAAAGGTAATGCTGAAATCAGCATGATTGGGGAGGGGTTGACTATATCATTTTAAATGGTTCTTCTAAGAAGGGAATATTGCTAAGCCTATATTAAGGATAATAAGGACACTTATTTTAAGGATACACGTGAAATACCCGTTATATAAAATTTTTATTGTATAATTTAATATGCAAATTTAAGGGTGCATTCAAATTTTCATTAAGTCAAAAAAAAATTGCAAGCAACTTATTTTGCTACAAAAAGTAAAATGCAAAATATTTAATAAATACCAACAAAGCAAATACAGTCCTCCTATCACTTCTTAGCATCTATGACGTGTCTTTTAGACGAGTCCAAACGATTACTCGTAAACCGAAAAAGGGATAAGAAAGATTTTGTTTTAGGCCAGAGTTTCCTATATTTGAAGAGTCATTGCTTTTGACTGCGCATATTTCTTTAAGGATTAGAAACAGTTTCTATATTGAATAGCAGTTCGAACTTCCATCGGGCTCACTATAATTGCATAGCTATATTTTAACTGGTGATAGATAATATGTTAAATATTACATATTACAGATGCAAATCTATTGACGATCAAGTTAAGATAAAAAAAATGCATGTGCAATTGGTAACGGCCATCAGCATTTAACTATAATCCTCATTTCACCAATAACCCATGTGTAGTTTTAGTGTGGCACATTATTTCCAACCAAACTAACCCAAAATTCGCCTATGCTCGCCAAACACAATATAATTGGCAAACCTGCCTCCTTTAGGTTCTCTACCTGTTTCCAAAGTGGACTCTTCCACAATCAAAATATTTGAGATGGTAAGAAGTGACAGGCGGACTATAAATATTTCATGCACTTTTAACAGTCAAACAATGAAAATTTATGGCAATTGTTTTAAATTTTATCGACAAATTTTCAATGGAGATGGTCCACAAATCTCAACTTAGGTGCATGTTTACATCGATTGATTAAGAGAAAATTATAACTAATGCTCACACACAAAAACATTCTTTAAATATTTCATCATTATATTATTTCTTTATAAATAACTAAAACAGACCGTTTATACTATTTACAAATAATAAATTAAATAGAAAAAAAATCTATAATTTTGATTATAAAAATAATGTGGGGGAAAATGAAAGAAAAAATATTATAAGCACAGGTGTATGTTAATACTTTTAACCATTTAAATAAATGATAATGAAAATCTGCGTTTATTTTGTATAGTTGATTTAATCGATGAATTGGCTGCTTCTTGCAAACTTTAACTAGACACTACAGCAATTATTTTGGTAGAATTATTGAAAAAACAATACGTGGAAATTAATAAACTAATTGTTTTTTTAAACTTCAGCAGGCAAACAATTTTTTTTATCTAAAAAAACTTTAATGGAGAATTATATTATTAAATGCCACACCATAGGGTCTTATAGTCACGTTGAGTTATAAAAAAAACGAAAATACTACTTAAACTCCCAAAACTCATTTTATTTAAAATTGTTAATTATAATGTTTTTTAATATATAACTAAAAACACCATTTATGCAATTAACATACAATTTTTCTACCTGTTCATAAATAAATTAATTATGTATATCCCTTTAAGATTTTTATATTATCCCTTAAGATATCCCGCCCTCAGATGGCGCTGATTTAAGTTTACGAGACTAAATTTTAAGAGTTTATCGAAAAAGTCACCTTAAACAGCATCAATGCCAGCAACTTCTTAAAAACCAGGCTGGGGAGCCCAGTCGGTTAGGCATTCGCCTAGCAAGCGGAAGGTCACAGGTTCGGGTCTGGGCATCGCCAAAAAAACTGCCGACCTATAAACGGCCCGTGCAGCTAAAAATGTCCGACGAATAATACCCCGTGTGGAGGGAGTGCACGTTAAATATCCTTCAAAGTCCTAACGCTGCGTACGATGTCGCCCTTAACGGTTGCGTTGGGTGCCTACTCAGGTGTCGGCTCGTCAATTAACTGTGGTTCTAAAATACGACGCCCGTCGCCAATAGCCCTCGTGTAGCTCTTGTGTGACGATAATTCAAACTAAAACTAAAACCTTTAAAACCACCTCGTTTTTTATGCAAATAACGCATGGTACAAGTCAGCTCCTTCGGTATCGATATTTTTGAAAAGCTTGAACATTCTCTTTTATACCCGCACAATCGTGATAGCTCGGTTGGAAAGGGATACGTAAAAATTTACTTTGCACAGGGGGGTGTCTGTCTTGAGACTTCTGTGGTTAAAAGTATACGAGTAGGCGCCCACCCGGGGCGGTGCAACGGTTAGGGAGCGAGCCTTTGGAGCCTCTGGGTTCGGGTTCGAATTCCGGTAAGGCATGGATGTTTGTGTTTGTCGAGTATATGCGGAGTACGTGCTCGTTAAATCTGTTAGGTCCGAAAGTCCTGTGGGCGGTCATTGCGCAGTTTCCCACGGGTCCCTGGAGACTATTTCCCTCCCCTTCAGGGACATGTCTAAATTGTGGAGGTGGCGATAGATGGCAGCATCTGTCATATATGTGTGTGTATGTCGTGTCCGTCCTTCTTGACGATGGTTTATAAGCGGGTCTTTGTGACCAAGCACACAAGCCTGAAAATATATGTCTACCAACCAACCAACCTATACGAGTAGGCCCGCTGTCGAGAGCCATAAGTATCTCCAGTGAGACATTAACTCACAAAAAAAACCTTCTATAACTACACAATTAAATTGACATGATTTGGGAGGAGTTATAAATCATAATCAAAGTTAGATGATATTTCTTCGTTCACAAGATTAACATCATTACTATATACAAGCTGGCACGTGTTCTCTGAAACAGCTTTTACTATACCTGCTTTATATTGACAAAAAGCGCCGTTGGGCAAAAATATTTTAAAGCATGCTTTTTTTAGTAAAGTTGTGAATTATGAAACTGTAACTGAATCGTAGGTGCAGTTGATAAACGGCAGTGTTAGTTAAAACCATAGGTATCATAGTTAAAGTATTAGATTGACTGATCACTTGACCTCCAATGCTAACGACGGGACGCGCATGGAGGTTTTTTAAGGGGGCAAAATTGCCAGTGTTACTGCCACTTTGAGGAGAAAAATACTACAAAAAAAATACCATTTATTTCTAAAATTACAAAAAAATATCGTAAAAATACTAGCTGCACTTTGGAATCTTTTTAGTGACTTTAAATCCTTTTCTAGTATTTTTTTTTTTTGTAATTTTAGAATTAAATAATACTTTTCGTAGTATTTTTTTCTTTAAAGTGGCAGCAACACTGGCAATTTTGCCCCTTTAAAATGCCTCCATGCGCGTGCCGTCGTTAGCATTGGAGGTCACGTGATCAGCCAATCTAACGCCCGTATTCACCGCAACGCGAGTGATTGGCGTTAACTCATGAGTTGATATACCCGCGCATTACCGCGTTCACCCTCGTTAACGAAATCGCTATTCACCGTGTATTTTGAACACCGAGTATATGGATTCGGAGTTAGCGAACGTTACTTGCTCAGGGTGGCATATGATTGGTTGAAAATAACTCACTCTTTCTTTACCCACAATCCTTCGCTTTTCTGTTTTGATTTTTCTCTCCGTGCAAACTCGTGGTAATTTCTGTGTTAATTATTTAATATTATTATTTATTCGTTATTATTTACAATTTTTATTTATTATTTATAATCTTTATTTTACATTCGTTTTTGTTGTTATTGCATTTTTAAAGTATTTATTTCTAATTACTGAGATGGAACCAGAAAACGTAAAAAAACGTTTTTTACACAAACTGCGAGAAAGAACTTATTCTTAATTTAATCAAACCACAAATTAAAATAATTGAATGCAAAGAAACGAACAAAGCAAGTAATATAAAAAAAACTAGAAGCGTGGCAAGAGATTGCTGGTTCCATTTAACGACGATATACAAAAATACCGAGAAAATTACAAATGTGCGGATTGCAAAGTGTATTCAGAAAATAAACAAATCAGGAAAACGAATGCGAAAAAGGAATGGCGCTAAACACAACACACAGAAATTCGATTGTGCGCATGCGTAACTCGGAAAGTTCCACGTTAACGCTCCCAATTCGGCGAGTTACCTTTTGAACCTATGGTTGAGATAAATCGGGAGGTAATTTGAGCGGTGAATACGGTTTTCCCCAAACGAGGTGTTAGAACCGGTTTTCGCGTGATAACTCAGAGTTGAAAAAAGCGGTGAATACGGGCGTAATACGTTAACTATGATATCTATGGTTAAAACCCTCCGAGCGGCAGACCCGGATTTTTCCTTATTTTGTGCTTACAATAACCTTAAAAATTTCAAAAATAATAAAATTATATTTATAATGAACTTTTTTTCCATTTTGGAATTATATTAAGATCATCTCTTCAAAAATAAAATTAAATTCTGATTTTTTTTTTGAACAAATATCTTTTTTAAAATAAATGCAATTTAAAATTTATGCAGGAAAAACAACCATACATTTTTGCCCATTTCCAGGTCGTTTGGAAGGTTGAATGGGCTCGTACACCTGGGACAATTTCGTAAAGTAAGAATTTCTCAAAAATTAATTTAAATGACTGCCCTTGTCGGAGTTGACAGCTTATCGGGACAAAACAAAAAAGAAGGAACTTTGGCCATGCTGAAACACGAAAGATCCTGGAATTGAGGAAAACTTAATTTGCTTTGAAAATATTTTTTTTCTCATAAAATACTGAAATTGGACCTTGTTAATAAAAGTTTCAGATTTGTTGAAAAAAATCCTAGTCTACGAACACTTTGGAATGCATTTGAGGGAAAGAACCAGTTTAGTTTAGTTTGAATTATCGTCGCACTAGAGCTACACGAGGGCTATTGGAGACGGGCGTCGTATTTAAGAACCACAGTCAAGTGACGAGCCGACACCTGAGTAGGCACCCAACGCAACCGTTAAGGACGACATCGTACACAGCGTTAGGACTTTGAAGTATATTTAACGTGCACTCCCTCTACACGGTGTATTATTCGCCGGACATTTTTGGCTGCACGGGCCGTTTATAGATCGGCAGTTAATTTGGCGATGCCCGGACCCGAACCTGGGACCTTTCGCATGATAGGCGAATGCCTAACCGACTGGGCTCCCCCCGGAAAGAACCAGTAATATTGTCATTACCCCTGAATGAAATTTTCATCGTTTAAAATTCTACTCCTAAAAATTTCAATTACAATATATTTTTTTTAAAGAACATACCGAGATGTAGCGAAGATGAATTCCTAAAAATTAGCATTCCCTGTATCACAGTTAAGCAATTGTGTACGAAATATATTTTTAAAAAGTAGACAAACTCTTTAGGGCAACTTAATACGCAAGAGAAGAAGCTGAAATGAACAAAAGCGATTATTATCCTTGTTTTCATTGTTGGCACTCATTATTAAAACAAAAACAGAAAATTTTAATAAAAAGCACAAATGGTTTTCTGATATTTAAAAATGAGTTTTTGAACAAACATTGTTTAAATTTGGCAGAAAAATCTTTCGAATTGATTTATTATAAATATAGATGTAGAAGTTAATACTTTTAACCTTTGAGTAGACGACCGCGTAAATCTATTTTCTTATTATTTTCTTTTGTTCAATTAAATTAATTTGCAATTTACAAGCAAACTAATATATAATTTAAATAGGAAATAAAAATATACCTACACATTTTTATGCTAAAAATTAATTAAAAAGCAATTGGAATAAATAAAAAAGTAATTAATGAAAATACTGCCTGTTATACCACTTTAAATATTCCAATAAAAATTATTAGCTAAAAATTTGAACTAGAACAATTTGAATAATTATTTTTAACAAATTTTACCACAGGCACATAGTCACTAAGACTGATTTTTTAAAAAAAATGTCTCAAAAGTCCCTCAAGTAACTCTAAATACCCATTTTATAAAAAATAGTTTTTAATTACATACGAAAATAGAGATTCATATTGATTCTAATATAAATGAATTTATTTCTAAGTCGCATTCGTGAGATCAAAAATTTACTGTGAAGTTGAGAAATAGTATCCGGGGGTAAGAATAGTGGGGAACGAAATATATAGCAATGGATAAAAGAAATAGACCAACAGCGAATACCTTAAGACGTTCACGCCGGCGCGGGCCACCGGTGGCCCGCACTAAATTGTCTCATCGGGCGGCGCGTACCACCGGTGGCCCGCACTAAATTGTCTCATCGGGCGGCGCGTACCACCGGTGGCCCGCACTAAATTGTCTCATTGGGCGGCGCGTACCACCGGTGGCCCGCACTAAATTGTCTCATCGGGCGGCGCGTACCACCGGTGGCCCGCACTAAATTGTCTCATCGGGCGGCGCGTACCACCGGTGGCCCGCACTAAATTGTCTCATCGGGCGGCGCGTACCACCGGTGGCCCGCACTAAATTGTCTCATCGGGCGGCGCGTACCACCGGTGGCCCGCACTAAATTGTCTCATCGGGCGGCGCGTACCACCGGTGGCCCGCACTAAATTGTCTCATCGGGCGGCGCGTACCACCGGTGGCCCGCACTAAATTGTCTCATCGGGCGGCGCGTACCACCGGTGGCCCGCACTAAATTGTCTCATTGGGCGGTGCGTACCACAGTGGCCCGCGCTAGATTGTCTCTTTGGGAGACGCGTACCACCGGTGGCCCGCACTAGATTGTGCTGTTAGACGCTGAAAACTAAAATAATAAAAATGTAACGTATTTTCATTAAAAACATTTTTAATTACAATTATAATTCATAACGTATCATACACATAAGTATGGTTCAATAACCCAAATTCTACAAAATTAGCATAATAATTCTACATTGTTCTATTTATAACATCATTATTCATTATTTTTTGTGCAATTTGTTAGAACATTTCGAGCACTACTGAGCTGTACTGTACTACTGAGCAAACATAAAGCGCGTGTGCAGGTGTGAACAGGCATAAATCGCGCGCCGACAGATAAAGCACGGAATTTATTTGAGCGCCGCCTTACTTACGCCGTGAACGTGTTAAATAGGGAGCTCGGTTTTGAAAAATTGACAGAATTTAAGTATCTTGTTTCAGTTATCACTGAAAACAATGAATTAAACTCAGAGATAAAGGCTAGACTGGCTGCCGGAAACAGAGCTTAATTTTCCTTACTTAAACTATTTAAATCATCTCTCTACTGTCAAGATCTCTTAAACTAAAACTCTATAAAACAATAATCAGACCTGTTGTCAAATATGCAGCAGAGACATGGACTACTACTCAGAAGGAGGAAAAGATTCTTATTACATTTGAAAGAAAAGTTCTAATAAGAATATTTGGACCGGTCAGAGATAGAGATATGTGGAGAATTCGAAGTAATCTGGAGTTGAGAAAGTTATACAAAGAAGAAGATATAGTGGACGTGATAAAAATCAAAAGGCTCCAATGGCTCGGAAATCTCGAGCGAATGAGTGAGGAGAGAGCCACAAAGAAAATCTATAAAGGAAAACCAGAAGGAAGGAGGAGAGTTGGACGTGGACGTCCCAGCATTCTAGACCTCGGATCATTTACCGAATACCCACATTGTTTTCCCATAAACGAAAAATCAAGCCAAAAGCTAACAAAATTATTTCGAATACACTGGAACTAACATACTTATTATCTTTAATACAATCTTTTAATAATTAAGTTTACTTTAATTTAGTTTGAATTATCGTCGCACTAGAGCTACACGAGGGCTATTGGCGACGGGCGTCGTATTTTAGAGCCACAGTCAAGTGACGAGCCGACACCTGAGCAGGCACCCAACGCAACCGTTAAGGGCAACATCGTGCGCAGCATTAGGACTTTGAAGGATATTTATCGCGCACTCCCTCCCTACGGGGTATTATTCGTCGGACATCTTTGGCGGCACGGGCCGTTTATAGGTCGGCAGTTATTTTGGCGATGCCCAGATCCGAACCTGGGACCTTCCGCATGCTAGGCGAATGCCTAACCGGCGTGCTCCCCAGCCCCTGTAATAATTCAGAATACATACAGTTTTGTATTTTTTTATTTTATAGTTTTAAGTCCTGACTTAGCTCAGTCGCTCAGGAATTGTCCTCATCGCTTGACAGCAATACTAATATCACGAGGTTCGTCAGCCAAAGTCCGCGTGTAACTCTAGTGCGGTGTTAATTCACTCAAACCAGTTTCCTTCCTCGGCGTATTGGCCGGTGTCTAAGCTTACCAATTGCATTTCATGACCACATTTTCACCGATTGCATTGCACCGCATTTTCATGGTAACACTCTAGCATCACGACTCGGCCTGGCTCAATTTTTTTACTCACTCAATCTTTCACTTATCAACTCTCATCCAAAACTATTGGAGGTAAAGATACAAAAAAATTGCATGCTTATTCCTTTTGTACTAAAGGCGTCATTTAAGAAACAATTTTTCGAAATTCGCATTTAAATGGGGTTAAAAGGGGGAGGGGGACAAAGTGGTGTTCCTTCCTATCTCAAAGGTACATAGGTACATATAAAAGGCCCAGTGGCTTAGTGGTAGTGCTTCGCATTGCCACGCCACAGGTCCGGGGATCGAATCCCGAATTGGGCGAGGTTGACCCATCCTTTCATCCCTTGAGTGGGTCGATGAAATGGGTACCAAGCATGCTTGGGAACTAAACACTGGGGGTTCCGCGTGAGGCTGACCACCTTACGGGGACATATGCCTAGCTCCCCAGAGCCCTAGGTCACGAAAACTGAAATGGGCACGACAGGCCTTGGCCCAGTAATGGGCTGTTGCGCCGAGGAGTTTAGTTTAGGTACATATAAAAGTATTCATGTTATGTCTCATATAAGATCAAAAGTCAATATCCATCTGTAGGGCAATTCCATGCAAAATTATCCTTTCTGTAGTGTAAGTATCACGTTTGTAAACAGTGATTATAATTATAACTTTTAACATTAAATGGAAAAAAATAGCGGAATAGCTTATCTACACTTATTAAAACTAAATAAAGTAATGTGCTTTATTATTTTTTTTCAAATTTAAAAAGCTTGTAATCTACTCTTAAATTGTCACTTAGGCTACAGTTACATGGAATTAGCCAAATAAATTAAAAAATCAAACAAAATAGAATTAGAAAAATTGTTTGAAATGTGTAGATTGCAAAAAAAAAACCATAGGTTTCCCATAAAACAAGAAGTTCTTAAAGAACTAAAATAGCCTACTTTCCTGTTACTTAAATACTTACTGAAATTCTAATCGGGAAACAACTAGGTTCATAACAGGGGTTAGGGGTTAACTAGGTTTATAAATATCATCAACAATCGTTTCTACAATAGATTTACACACATTAGAAAAAAAGCTCTAAACACAGCATCCAGCTTTAATTTAAACTTCTAAAAGCCAAAATCAACTATTTTCCTTAATATTCTTTCACAAGAACCTAATATTATTTATCGTCTGCTCGATTTATTTGTAGTTCGAAGAATATTTAAATATTTATTAATAACAGAAATAATGAAACTACTCCAAACTGCATTAAAAAATTAATGTAATTTAAAACTAAGCAGAATTGTATGCAAAAAATATGCCTTGCCGCTTGTCCCTCTTAAAGGTCTCTCACTGCAAAGTTTATATTCTCACAAGAACAGCTGTGATAAACGGGATTGGTCTCGATTTTTCATGTTGCCAAGCAAACCAAACACAAAAATTTGGTAAACATTCAGTTCAAAAATAAAAAGTTCAGTTTCAAAACAACTTGATAGGTATGGCAACAATGCTTGAATCTATCCCGAGAGCCAAAAGTCATACCGCGGCCCCTATACCATAGCTATACTTACGAGAATGTTAAGATTTGCAGTTCGAACCCTAATTTATAAAAATGCGTGAACGAAGTTATGCGAGCCCAGTAAAAAGTCAGTCTAAAATTTATTCGTAACCATTATTTGAATTTATGGTCCTTAGTTAACCGTAATACATATAGTCCGCCTGTCACTTCTTAGCATCTCAAATATTTTGATTGTGGAAGTGTCTACTTTGAAAAAGGGTAAGGAAGATTTTGGTTTAGGCAAATGTTTCTATATTTGGTGATTCATTGCTTTTGAAGGCGCATATTTCTTTAAGGTGTAGAAACAGTTTCTCAACTAAAGGACAGTCTTTTTTTCCATACTTCCATTTTTCCCCTCTCCAATATTTTATAATTGCATTATTCGCTGACATTATTTTAAACGCTTTGTTGTTAAATCAAATTGTAATATAATGTAGCATTTTAATTTAGTAATGAGCAATGCAATTGTATGAAGTCACTCACTAAATAGATTAGAATCGATTTCTCAGATATTGATTTTAAACAGCAGTATATTGCTTTATGATTTTAAGTAATAAAGAAATTAATGTACCGATTGAGCTGTATCATGTTATACCTCATTATTAATTAAAATATAATAAATTATTATAGATTTTTACTTAAAAAAATAACTTAAAATAGAATATTAATATCTTCTTTTCAAAAATTTAACATCACTGAAATACAGTGTTTGCGTTTCTTTTGTTGATCTCAAAATAAACATCCTTTGTGTAAATTGCGGTTTTAGATCAATTTTCTTTATAGAAAGTGCTTTATATTGCACTTAAGGCAAATTGTTTCATGTGTAGTATGTTCAAAATATAATAGAAAAAATTTCCATTACCTAAAAAACAATTGTCGTCATTTCATTCATGTCAAAATCACCATTTTCATTTGAAATGGAATTTGGCAGCTCAGTTGAAACTTATTAAAGATTATTAAAAGGTATTATCAGATTATTAGTTTTCCAAGAAAGAAACTGTCTTTTTGAAAAATTCTACGCAAGATTGTTGTTGTTACTTGGTAACGCTTCTACTGGTTATTTCTAGAAACTTTAAAGAGTTTGGATGCAGCCATCAATGCTACTAAATTTTGAACCATGTTTTAATGACGAGATTGGCAACTGTGGTGATCAGTAATCGTAATGAATTCTGAACTATTGCATGCATAGAGTACCATACTAGCAGATAAAATCCTCATTTAGAAAGTAGCTTTTTATTAATAAAACTAAGCTCCATAAAGAAAGTCCAACATTAAGGCAGGCCATATATATCAGGCCTGTAACAAAAAGTATATGATGGAATTTTATTACAAGTTTATTTTTCTGATGTTTCACCTCACGGGAATTTTTTCCATCAACGGAATTCGCTTCAAAAACTGCAAAGCTGTATTTTGCTTCTGTGTAAAGATAACCATAAGCGTTACGGTTATTCTGGTCCACGTATATCTAACGATTCTAGCATTGCAGAACCACAAGTTATACGGAAACCCGGTGGCCAACACTGCTGCAAACATCATCAAGCTTATTTACCGGTGCTTTATTCATCTGAAATGGAAAAGGTTGGTAAAAATATGTTCTTTGATGAGTTCTTTTAGAATAAAGGAAGATCGTAAATACCGAATCTGGATCTGCATTTACGTGATCATCAATATAGCTATGGGAGTTCCGCTTGCATATCTTGACGTTAAAATTTTATCAGCCACTGGAATTCCATATAGGCATTACGGCATTTCCAGAGAAAATAATACATTGTATGTCATGGCAGCCGTATTGCACTCAACGTTTTTCTACTTTTTTTCGTGGATAATGATGATTGCCTTCGACCTGTTTTACCTTATTGTTTGTGACCACATGAAACGCATGATCAAGAACTTTTCAGCTGGTTTAGGCTTAAAAAACCGTGATTACAACACGCTTCTCCATTCCTATGCAGAGATAAAATCGACCATCGTCTACATAGACAGCGAGCTATCCTTGTTCATGTTCCTCAAAACGATCTTGACTTCGGTCATGATGTACTACACGGTGTCTGCTCTGGTACATGCCGATTTGGTGAAGAATCCCATGCACACAGTTCAAAAACAGGTTTTATTCGTGTACTCTTTGGCGTCTTTTGTCGTTGTCGTGACGGCGGCGTCGGCTGTTTCAGAAGCTTCGCTCGAAGTTCGCCAGCTAACTCAGGCGCAGAAGTTAGACAAGCCGAATGTGTTCGAGCAGCAGAAGTTTCAGGCCTGCGCCGAGAGCGAGATCTGCCTCACTGTGTGGAAGATAGTTCCTCTCAGCAGGTCTTTCGCTTTAGGGACGATCAGCGCGATTTTCACGTATGCCATTCTTGTCGACAGTTTGATTAAAAAGTAAAACGACCTAAAACGCCTCTTACCTGGTGAGGTAAGCTACAACAACAACCGCCTTCCTGGTTCTTATCGACAGTTTAATTAAAAAGTAAAACGACCTAATAATGCTCATCAGCAAATGTAAGTTATAATTAGAGAAATATTAGAGACGATCATCTCCTTTAAATGTTGGTGTTGCTTATATCTCACCTAGTGTGACGAAGTCCGACCATGTCCATGAATCCACACACATTGACAAGAAGGATGTCAATGACCAGAATAGGAGAAGAATAAACTGCCTCTCTGTCCAGTCCAGGATATGCTGAGGTGAGGACTTATGTTGGAGACATTCCAGGCAAAAAAGGAAGGTTTTCACGCCTTCAGAAAACTTAAGACGATTGAGGTGGACACTGTTAAAGCGTGACTGGCAGGTGCGGGATTTTCTGTCATATGTGACGGATATTGATAGACCAGATTTGCTGCCCACATACCAGGGTACCAACCAGTCTTTCTTATCTTGGGATTTTTTCCTCGAGAATGAATCAGTTAAATCTCTTTGGCTGTGTCCTGACTACGACATCAAATGCAACAAATACAACAAAACTTGGCGACCGCCAAGGGCGCCAAGCGATGCAATAGCCTTCTACACTCTGTCCAAGTTCGCCAAGTCTTTTTATTTGATGTCATTAGTCAGGATACAGACTTTTAAAACAAATCCCAAATTCATGGTTGTTTTCAATCTCTTAAATGTGAGGCGACTCATTGAAATTACTAAAAACCAATTATTACTACAAAAAATATTATTAAAATTTTTTAAAAATCAAATTTTTTTTTTGAAGGGGGAAAAAGTGTTATAAAAATTTTGAATTTATATAACAATTAGAATTTTCATTTACCTAATAATTCATATCGTTCCTATTTTTGTGTGAAGGATATATAACTCAAGAAATGCATAAACCAATTTCTTTAAAGACTACTTTTTTTAATGATGAGAAAAATCCTAATAAATTTGTTTGAGGACTACGTAATTGCGTTGTCAACACATTAATTAATAAAAAATTTACATTACATGAAAAATAATTTATTTACTCATGAATATAAGTAAGATTAACAAAATTTGGAAAATACTTAGAGTTTTTGATACATTAATTATGTACTTTAATAAATTAAAAATAATTTTACAGGCATTGAAAAATTATTCAAAAATTGTATAAAACTTCATGTATTTGTATACTCACGAATAGATTTCCACCAGACTTTTTCGATTTTTTTTTAAAGCCTAAAGTTAATCATTTTTTGCTAGATTTAAGCTAGAGATGTCAAGCTATAGTGTGCCAAATCGTGCAATTAGATATAGAATCGTTGCTATCTAATATCATCTAGTAAACAACTGAATTTTTCTTTTTTTATGATATTTTAATAACATTTATTAAATAATGAATGAATTTTTGATGTCTATTAACTTCAAAATAATACTAATTAAATCTTATCTCATTTGGTGAGGTGAGGAAGATAGAATTAAGGTTATTTAAATATTAATGTTGAGCTTACTTGCTAAAATCACAGAAGGGTACCCTCATTTTTTGGCAAAACCAACGAGTAATATGAGGAAAGCCACCAAGGAGTTAAAGTTTTATTCTTCTAAAATTTTAAAGTCCGCATAAAGCACACTTAAATCTGAACTTTTATCAATTCCTAATTTTTGGATGAATTAAATATTTAAAAGTACTCACATTCTTTACGAGTAAAAGTAAGGTTTTGTTACAGTAATCTATGCATTCAATCAACTTCCAAGCTCGGAGTTTTCTTTAAATCAGTTAGCTATAAACTCAACCAATGTCCACAGCATCTTTAGGGGGGGGGGAGGCGCAAACGCTTCCAATTTTAAGGTTTTATCCTTTTCGCGGTCTCTATCTCTCTATCACCTCTCACTTCCTCTGGTCCTAGAGTTTTAAAAGTTCAAACTCCTCCCACCAAAATCCGGGGTCCGGCTGGACCTCCCAATTTTGGGTAGGACCCTAATCCTATTGGGTTTTCCATTTGTAAACGAATTTCCCAGATTGGTTAAAATCTTACAAAAACCTTGTCAAATGTTTTCCTGTCTGCAGCTGCAAAATGTTTACAAATTTCAAATTTAACATCTGCTTTCTCAGAAATAAATATCGCGACATATGGTCAAGATTTTACAACAACAACTATAAAATTTTCTAAAACTTTCAGGCTACAATGTTACCTCCGTAACAAATGGAAACTAACGATTTCCCTTGCTTTATTTTATCCAAACCGAGGGGCTAACTCCCCAAGTCGTAAAAACTGTTTTGAATTTTCGTTACAATACCTCTGCCGTCGATTATTGCGTATTTTCGAAAACACCCTTTAAACCAAAATATCTCTAAGCAGCTGGCCTATACCTAAAATTGTGTTAACTTTTTCCAAAGTCGCCATCTGCCCGTCTTACGTATTTCCCGGTTATTAGATAATTCAAGCTTCACGATCTACCCACTGCCTTTCAAGATCTGGACAATTTATGTGGACATAAAATTCTCCTTTGTGAATGCAACCTAAACGAATTCTATATGGGTGGGTCGGCTGATTCACGCATGGAAGGTAAACTTATTTCCTTATTCTCCGTAAACACTTTCCCACACTTTGGAAATAACAAGTATTGAAGTCCGAATATCTCCGAATATCATGATGAGAATTTAGCTTCTCATCAAATGCAATAGCTTGGCTGACACTCTGCCAAGTCGCCAAGTTTTGTTGCATTTGTTGCATTTGATGTCGTAGTCAGGATACAGCCTTTTAAATACAAATCCCAAACTCAATGGTTGCCAGATATTCTCAATTTCTTAAATGTGAGGCATCTCCATGAAATTTATAAAATTCAATTATATATTAAACATAATTATATATTAAAATTTTTTTAAAAAATCATAATTGTTTTTTTCTGGAAGGGGGGAATAAAAAGTGTTATCAAAATGTTTCTCTTGATATTTTACAACTATAAACAAATTGAAATTTTCACTTGTAAACCTCCAATAAATTCATATTCGTTCTATTGTTTGTGGTGACAGGATGATATTTAACTCAACAAACTGGATATTAACCAATATATATACTTTAATGGACTTACTTAGTGTTTGCCTACAATGATGGAGGAGAAAAGCGCCTAATACATTCCTGTTCGAGGACTACGTAATGGTGCGTACTGTCAACAACACAACTGAACAAGAAACAATACACATTTTACTAAAAATAATTTTATTTCTCATGAAATTAAGAAAATATAACAAAGTATTCTGAAAATACTTCAGAATATTTTAGAATACAGTATACAGTTTGGGTACTTTTAAGGTAAATTAAAAATAATTTTACAGGCATTGAAAAATTATTTCAACAAATTGTAAGTACATTTACACTTGACTACCTTTAATTTGTATATTGCACTGAATAGGAATTCCTTACCAGACTTTTTCGATTTTTTTTATATAGGGGAGAGCGGGGCTAAACCGTACAATCATTTTTTGGCCTAGATTTTAAGCTAGACGATCCCGTCAAGTGCTATAGTGTAGCGGCAAATCGTGCAAATTTAGAGTATAGATATCGTTTCGCTATGCGTATGAGTATCAGTGTCTCAGTAAAAAAACTGATTTTTCTCTTTTTCTTATGATTTTCGTCCAGTACTAAATAAAAGGTAAGTGAAGAATCTTTTCTTGCATGCTATTAACTGTAAGATCATAATAAACTACTTATCTTAAGCTCTCTTTTGGTTGTTAGCGATGATTGGTTAATGATGGAATTTAAGGTTATTTTAATGTATTGAAGTGAGGTACAGATTAGGGCTAAATCGTACAGAAGTGTACGGTTTAGCCTCAAATGGTTTGCTATGGCAACATACCTATATCGATTGTAACTAATGAGGAAATTGGCCTACCAAAAATGTTAAAGTTTTATATTTCTTCCTAATAATTTTCCAAAGTCCCCAAATAAAGCACAACTTTTAGGTTTGTTATGAAATCTTAGAATTTTTTATCAAATTTAACCTGATATTTTTGGATTGTAATTTGTTATAAAATTTTAAAATTGTACTACACAGTTTCTTAGTTACGACCTTTAAAAGTAAGTTTTCGTACAGTAATCTATTGCATTACAATCAATACTTACCTAAATAGATGATTTTTAAACTGTACGGTATAGCACCTTCTACTGTACGGTATAGCCCCGACCCACGGAGCTATTTCGTACAAGGTAACTTTTTTTTTAATCACTAATTTTTATATGTAAAAAGTGGAATAGTTCCGAAATGTTTATGTATGATCAGTAGCCTAATAATCAAATTATATATTGCTTTTGTTCATATAACTTTTACTTTGTAATTTGCTATGTATCGACGAATCTCCCTTATGTGTACGGTATAGTCCCGCTCTCCCCTAGTACTATCATCAAGAATACATTTTCAGATAAAAGTGTAGTACCAAATATATATCATTTTCACGTATAATTTGTAAAGAAAATGGTATATTTCCATTTCGCTGGTGCAATAAATATCGCCAAATGGAATATCTTTGGCAACTAAATGAAATAAATTTTCTGACGACAAAACACAGTATAGACATTTAAAGGTTAACGTTACCATCGGAAGCATTCCGTTTAGTGGCGGTTGTACAGTTTTGGCGACCTTATCGCTTGAAACAGCGAAATGGAAAAGTAATGGCAATATTCTCAATAACATCAATCATAATTTATACAGTGTAAAATGAATAATTCTTTTTTTAAAAAAATTAAGCAGTGAGGTTTTATCCCGCGCTTTTACTAGGACTAACTGGTTGCAATTTCAATAATGTAAAATGAAAAAAAAACATTAAAAAAAGTAAAAGAAGCATTAAAACTTTATTTTATAAACAGTATGGTCTGCACTTTTACAATGATTAACTGGTTGTAATTTAAACAATGTAAAATGAATAATGTTTTCAAATAAAAAAAATGAAGCATTATTAAGTATTTATTCCACGACTGGTGTGGTACGAACTTACACAAAAAATGAGTGGTTGGTGGAGTCAATCATCTTTCTCATTTTCCTAGAACTGATCCATGTCAGAAAAATAAGACATAGCACATTGTGAGACATGACATGCATGAATATATACAGTTTTCTACAAAATTTTGATTTTTTTACAAGTTTTGCTATTACTTATTCTGGCATATATCTTAAAAATTACGAAAAGAAAATACATTACCTAACAAAAAAAACTAATAAATTGTTACGTATAAAATACGTTTCAGTGTTTGTTGGATACAGAAAAATTGAAACATTCGGTTATTCTAATCACAAAAGCCTGAGAAAATGTTCGAAAATTGTCAGAAACAGAAAACATTAAATTTAGACAATTGTTTTCTGAATATCCGAGTTTTCTACTTACAGAACAACTAAATTAAACTCTAATTATTTTAATATGAATAAAATACAAGCACTCTGTGAAATCATATCACTAAAACTAGCAATCTCACTAAGAACCATATGACTTTTCATCACTCTGAAAGACTCACATTTCACTCTCAACGCGAAAGTCATGGGAAACAAACTAATTTCTTTTGTTGAGGAATAACTATCCCATTTTTGAATTTCCGAACAAGACACCAATAACACGTAACTACTTTTTGTTTAAATTTGTGAGGTTATTTTTATTACAGGAAAAATAAGTTAATATTTTTTAATAAAATGTGCAGTCGTAAGAATGTCTTTAAAGAAACAGGCTGGTGCGTTTTCAAAACCAACACAAGAAAAATTCTGATAGTAGTGGGAAAATGGGGCTTTAATACCAGAGCAGGGGCAAGGCTCAGACGGGCGTGGTTGAGGGGGCGGAGTTTCTGATCCTTTTGTTCTTCAAGGGCGGAGCCATTATGAGAATTTTCTTTTGGTAAAAACAGTAGAGCACTAATATAAATCTTTATTGAATTATAGTGAATATATAATGCTATTAATTTTGTTGCAGACAGGATGCTTGTTCTGTAACTCACTGTTTTTCATTTGCTAGCTTTTACAATGAAACGGTTGTTTTCTGCAAAGGTAATCATCAAAGTATAAACTAATGTAATATATTGTAGTTTTTAAACTAATTTGCGACCTCACTGATTAATAGTAAGCTATATTTAAAGTAATACATGCCAGTCTTCTCTAATTAACCAATCTAAAAATGGGTGCAGTTACTTTAGATCCCTATACAATGTCACATAAATTTGCACATATTTACTACAGAATACACTAACACAGATATAAATAAAATAAGTATGACATTTTTAAAACAAGAAAATGTTATTCCATTTTGATTAAGGCCACTTTTTATAAAGCCTTAAGTACTCCTTAGTAGTCATTATTTTGGTTTTTAGCGCTACATAACAAAGCAATTGCATCCTTATTCCATTTATCCAAAACCTCAATAACATAAACTGAGGACGCAATAGCAAAAAAATGTTTGTTTACATAGAATATTAGTCATTGAAAAAGGGAGAAATGTTCAAGGTATTTTTGACATTGTAGTTCTTGGTGCAAACTTATACAATTGCATTTTTTAAAAATGTTGATACTATTATAAATGAATTAATATTTTCCGTTTATTGTCACACTAAGTGCTAAACTGACGTGCCTTAAAAATAGTCAGAAATCTGTATAGAAGTCTTACTATTGTAAAAAATAGTTAAGTTAAACAAATTTAAGAACAAAGGAAATGACATAATTTTTTTATGCCTTTTGACTCAACTTGGTCAAAAACCAGACATAATTTCGACTGGTTTGGGACATCTGGCACAGCCAGATTTTTTTATAATAAAAATGCATATTAAATAACAAAGATTTATAAATATATTCACAAAAAAAGGAAAGAAAATTCACAAAGGTTAAAATAAGATGGAGATGCTTCCTTGTACAAAATATATGCAAAAACCAGTTTTGCCAAATAAAGCCAATTATGTTTCTAAAATATTCCAAACGGACGCCAAAAGATGCTTAGCTAATGTTTGGTGCTACGTCGTGTACAATAAATTTAATAAATACAAGTTTAAATCTCTTTTATGAAGGGAAATAATAAAGCCTAGCATCAATTAAGAACTTGAACTACCAAGGCAGAAAATGTAATATTTTAAATTAAGGACTATTTTTAATAAATAAAATGAATAGTTTCTAATAGGCTTTTCATTGAGAGTGTGTAGTTCAGTTAATTTAACGATCTACATTACATACTTGATTAGCAATAAAATACGACCAATGCCAGATATCAGGAGCTTCTCCAATAACTTGGTGCTGTTTCTCTCTCATTTTGACGATTTATCAACTTTTACTTTTATTACTATTACATATTTTGAGAAACAAGTTTTAAACTCGTTAACAAATATGATAATTTTTTTTAAACTGCTTACGCGTGTCTGCTCCATTAAAATGGCGAGCTAGTCCAATACCACCTAAATTAGAAGGCTAAAGAACTAAGAAACATAAAGCCTCATCAATAGAATGACAGTTTGACTCTGATTATCTTAATATCTAAAGATAAAACGAGATCAAGTGAGGATCATTGGTCAAAACCACACAATCTGTCCACTACTATGACGTCAGACATCCTAGTGTTCCGGCCTTCAAACCTAGGTGGTATTGCTGGTCGCAGAGTTTAAGATCTTTTGCCACTGTAGATAAATGCTTAGTAATATGTACAGATCGTTGGGTGCGTTCACACATCACTTTGATTTAAAGACGATTTCACTTATTCTTCAGTATTAGCTTCACTTAGGAGCATCTCCACTTATTTTTTCCAGTACCATGCTTCACAATAAAGAAAATAAGAAAATCTATCTTCATAAGCATAAAAAGGGAAGCCGTCAGGGTTACAGGGGTAGAGATCACATTATTCCGTACATGTGGAAAAACATCTTTAGCCGTTCAACAACTAAAATTAGAAGAGATTCAACAAGCTGAATTGCACCATTCCGATATCAATAGTAACCTTGCTATGTGTTTGGAAATATCGACATTAAGTGAGGATACGATGGTATCAGTCGTAAAAGAAACGCGTTCCACATATTCCGCCACGGCAAACTTCAACAACAAGGCCAGAGAAGTTCTCTCAAACATGAGCGTAGACGGAAATTTTGACGTCACTGTTCCCAGTGCCAAAGATCGAGAAACTAGTTCGGACGCATTCGGAACCCTAAAATTGTGGTCAGCCGTGAACGAGTGGTTCCGAACAGGTTTCGTGACAGGTTGTCTTCATCTTCGGAACAACGTCACTCGGAACTATGACGTCAAAATTTCCGTCCCCGAGCTTGTTTGCGAAAGCTTCTTCGGCCTAAGTAGTTGAGTAGGCCGTGATTCTGCCCAACCCTGTAAAGCTCATTAAAAGGTGTCCATCTTCGCTTTTGTAGTCTTGGGGGCATGATGTGCTAACAAAAGAGATTGTCTATGCCAAAAGACAATAATTCACTTATTGAAATAATTAACAGCTAATCGAAGATCTTAGTGGAAGAACGTGCTAAGTGACATTTTAGAAAAAATGAGATTTTTGTGTCAATGATTATGTTATTCCGTCTTTCAAACATAACAAGTTCCTCCTTTTTCATAAATTTTAAAACGTTAAGCATATTTTTTACCTTTTGTGAGTGCCGTTTTTAACGTATTTAAAGTGCAAACGAAAAACTTTAAAGCTCCTTTTCTCGTTTTCACCTTTTTGTCACTTAACATGCTCTACATTTGTGACAATGACTTGAAATTTATTAGGAGTGACATTTTAAATTCATGTACCACACTAATTCAATAGCAAAAAGCAAGTGTAGCTCTATCAGGATTTAAATCGAACCAATCGAATCCTCTCCCTAACCTCGATACATCCAAAACACCTTCTATCAGCCAAGAGTCACTGTATATTGGCTCTACTAACGTGGACAGAGTCGTGACAACCATGTGGATATAACAACCTTTTCATCTTCGTTATTATTCCGGTGAAAGAACGGAGAATCGCCACTTCCTTAGAGGTCTCTGAAATGGCTCTAAATTGCCAAAAGCGATAAAAAAGATACATCCGAACATCCACCAAATCTACTAGTTGTCAAGACTCTGTTCGTATGAAACTCCAATTATCCGAATCAATTACGTCCATGTTCTTTTGCGAAAAAGTGCAAAATAAGAATTTTAGGATTTTCTAAAAATGGCTTTTAATTATGTATGTGTGCTGAAAATGGGAGAAACAATTATTTTAAAGAAAGAGAGCTTCTAATTAAATAAGAAGGCAACACTTTTTAAGCATCTGGATTATTAAATGGATGGAGCAGAATAATACTATTAGAGTTCGGTTGAGTTGAGTTGAATTATCATCGCACTAGAGCTACTCGAAGGGTGTTAGCGACGGGCGCCATAATTTCAAACCACAGTCGAGTGACGAGCCCACACCAAATTATTTTTTGTATCAAATGGACTGCAGTTTTTGGCGACTACGCCTGTGCAGAATCGGCATATTCCCCAGAACTGAGAGCCATTTTTTGTGGCACCATCTAGGCGGCTCTCGCTCTTAAATTTTGACACTCAGATTGCAATTAATCTGAGCTCTGTGTGGATGTTAAAGTATGCTGAGATTCAATTCTACCGGAGGAAAATAAGCCGAATGGGTCCTCAAGGAATCTTTTGCGTACCACATAGTCGTATGACATGCATGTCGCCGTTTTCCCATCCAGAAAATCTGTCGACTTAGCCGAGGCTCGACCCCGTAATCGGCGGGCACGTAATACCTCACAGTCACTGAGCCGACGACAACTGAAGAGTATAGGGGAAAAACAACTTCATTGCATAGTAATCTATCTGTCTGCATGAGGCCTTTTTGGCAACAATAGCGAGTCATCGTCTAAACTGGTGTAAGGAAACCGGTTACTCGCTTTGTTTTTCTCTCGCGGCAACCCTGTTTCACGTCAGAGATCAGTGGATACAAGTCACACGTTTGTACCTCGAAAAAAGTACTGAGAGGGGAAACAGGTTTCCTGTCGCCAATGTCCGCTAAGCACACCAGAATAAGGAAAAAAAACATGCAATGAAGTTGTTTTTCCCATGCACTCTTCAAGTGACTATTGGAGTTCCTTCATAACATTAAGCCAATACTGACTGACATAACCATCAACCTATCCGAGTCCGAGTATTAGGTTAAAAGCCTAAAGTATTATTGAGTTCGGATAATTGGAGTTCCTTCATAACACAAAGCCAATACTAACTTCCATAACTCTCAACCTATCCAAGTCCCGCAATCCACGCTCCCAGCCACGATGATCCCCACCTCCTCCCGACGGCCCCCTCGCCCCGTCAGGACGGGCCGCCCCATCCGCGTTCCCCCTCAACCCAACCGGGCCGCTTCCCCTCTTCAACGAGGATCTTCCACAGCAGCCGTGGAGGGCGCGGGTCGTGGCCGGCTACCGGGTCACCGACTACGCGCCAGATGAGTCGGGCCAGCCGCCGGGTGGCGGGTTCTCCCGGCCCGCATGAGCCGGGCATGAGGGGCAGCAGCTGGGGCTCGCCGCTGGGCACGGGAACACCGTGGCCGCAGAAGCTCATGCTGGAAACAAATGGTAAAAGGGTGTTAATAAGGGTGGCGTTGATTAGTTTAAATTCTTATGAAAGTCTAAATAATCTAAAATTAGTTTTTATAGTATTTCACATTAGTGAATATTTGAAGTGGAAACCTTAAGCCCTGGTGTGTAAGAAGACAAAATCTTCCGCCAAGTTTTGCATCCGAATTATCCGCTGTTTTATTGGCCCTATAGTTGTCACGTGACCGCTACGTCATAAATAACGTTTTTTTCTAATTTGAATCAGTCGTGGTTTGATCAGAACGTACAAAATATGCTAAATGGCCGATGTATTTATCTATTAGAAAGGCTGTGTCCTGACTACGACATCAAATGCCACAAATGCAACAAAACTTGACGACCGCTAAGGGCGCCAAGCGATACAATAGCATGTGCCTGACTCTGCCAAGTCGCCAAGTTTTGTTGCATTTGATGTCGTAGTCAGGACACAGCCAAAGAGATATATGTGGCCTTCGCTCACTATGCATGTGCATAGATGAAGACGCATCGCTTGACGCGAATTCTTCCAAGCGAATATAAAACGCTGATATCGCGCAGCAGGGCGCTTTTCTGCACCTTGACCAAACCAGGACTTTAAAAAAATAGGAACAAAGAGTCTTCCCATTGAGGTACCTTTTGGTGTATACAGATTGTTGTTGTATCTTGGACAACACACTGCACGTTAAAAAAAACATTCAATGCCGAAGGGGTAAAAATTTATTGTGTATTTTGAAGTACGCGAGTATTCTCAATGGCAAAAACTAAAATCCAAGCATATACTCACGCCGGACCGTGACTTGAGTGTATCTGCACGGAGTCAATGTCCCACCTATCGAGTCCCGTGTAGATCCAGCCCCTGTACTTGGTGTACTTAAGTACTACAGCACTCACGTTCCGGACGCTGGGATCGGCTACTATCAGACCCTGGATGGACTGCTGGTCGCTGATCTCCTGGCTCTCGCTGTAGAGGGAGATGCGGCATGTTAAAGGTTCATGGGTAATTTCTATAGTTTAAGAGGGACTGTCAGTCCCATAGAGCTAATGCATTAGTTTTGGAATCATAAATTCCGCAAATGTTTTCCTTTGCTAGATTAGCCCTTTTTCCCCAGGTACGGGAATCAACATAACATAGAAATGAAACAAATTTGAAAAGAATATGTTACCATGGTTATTTAATTATATATTTTTGAATTTCCAAAATGCCCAAAATATACAGCAGATGGCGACACAAAATTTTAAAACTATTAATTTTAATTATTATTACTATTAATTTAATTTTTTTTAAATTTATTAATTAATAATTAAATAGCCTGTTGTAATTTTTTTCTTCAATTTTATTTTAAATTGATGTTATGATGATTCTCACACCTGGGGATGAAAATGGGATAACATGGCAAAGCAATTATTTTGCAAAAGTTTTGATTTTAAAACTAAGTACTTAACATCCTACAAAACAATGTCATCCGAGTTCGAGGAATAACAGGGATTTGCAGGAAGTCAGAAAGCAGTGTGACTGGTAGTGCCATTTACGAGTAGCCTGGGAGATAATTTGGAAAGTTTTAATTTAATGTTAATATGGGGGAGGACGAATTTTTAATCATCTATTAACCGTTTTTATCTTTACTGTTTGGTGCTGCCATCTGTAAAACAAACATTTAACCATTAGGTAACCCACTTTACTTGGACGGGCGAGTTAGCGGGTTAGTTTATGGTTAACTGTTTATTCCATAGATGGCAGCACCATAAAAATGGTTTAGAATGTTGTGATTAAACTGCCTGCGATTTTCAAATCCAAATCCAAAGGCCTATTTTCAAACATTTTAGTTAATTAAGCTAATTAATTATATGCTAAAATGAATTTAAAAATCCTTAATTATTCATTGTTAGGAAGCTAGCGGGTGGCCCAGCGGGTAATGTTTGAAACAAATGAAAAATAAAATAAAATAAGAGACATGAGAAGAATTTAATGACGTTTATTGAATGGACATATTGGGCAATTAATGATAAAGAGGTTCGAAGTGCCCGTCATCTTTAACAAGGACAGCAGTTAGGTGGTTCTCGAATCCAACCATACTCCATACTCCTTACCCATACCTTCCTCCTTCTTCCGTACTCCTGCCATACTCCTTTTGTTTGGCCAATTCTTTTTGTGGAACTTCCCACAAAAGCTACTTCCACAAAAAGAATTGGACAAACAAAAGCATGGAGGAAGGAGGAAGGTACGGGTAAGAAGTATGGAGTATGGTTGGATTCAAGAACCGCCTAACTGTTGTCCTTGTTAAAGATGGCGGGCACTTCGAACCTCTTTATCATTAATGGCCCAATATGTCTATTCAATAAACGTCAATAAATTCTTCTCATGTCTCTTATTTGTTTTTATTTTTTCGTTTGTTTCAAACATTACCCGCTTGGCCACCCGGTATGATCAGACCAATTAGCATAATATTACATTAAATGAAATTCAAAAAATATTTGATTGGTTACGAAAACAGACGTGGGTTATCGTCCAAGTAAAGTGAGTTACCTTATGGTTGAATGTTTGTTTCACAGATGGCAGCACCAAACAATAAAGATAAAATCGGTTAATAGATGAATAAAATTTCGTCATATTAACATTCATTTAAAACTTTCCAAATGCAAACGAGAACGATTCGTATTTTGCCATGATAAATGATTATCTAAGACGATATTTTATATCGATGAGTCAATTTTGTATTGCGTAAATAACGAGCAACAATAACACAACATACGATTTTAAAATGGCGAGCCAAGACAAACAAAGCGGGTTAGTTTATGGTTCACTGTTAGTTCCATAGATAGCAGCACTATAAAAATACCGTTACTCTAGCGTTTGAATTATTATACACTACAGTATACAATGTCTAATCAAGAACTTGTGGTTTACATTTTTTGAGTTCATACATAAAATAAGGATCAGTGCTGGTTTTTACAATTCTGTGATTAAACTGACTGCGATGGATCATCAACCTAGTATATTACAGAGACCTGTAAGCCGTCTTCATTTAGCGTATAAAAAAACGTTTGTAAAAATATTCTATACAGCCAGAGAAAAGCGGCTTATAAATAATTATTATTTTATTGGGATTAAGGGTCTTGTATGGTAACAGATCTCCATACAATTCGAATGGGGACACTTTTGACCATGTTTTTGAATAAAGTACACGACATATACTCAAGAAAACTTACCAAAAAATACAGAAGAAAGTTACCTTGCCGTTAAAATAATTAATAAGTATTATTTTAAAGATATTAATTAGTCATAATTTAAAAAAAATTAGATATTTACATGTCGGTTAGTGCTGGCATCTGTAGCTTGTGAATGATTACTAAAATTTTGTTTTAAATTATAACTGATTACTATCTTTAAAATTATAGTTATTAATTATTTTAATGGCAAAATAACTTTCTTTTGTATTTTTTGGTAACTTTTCGTGACTACATGTCGTATACTTTATTTAAAAACAGGGTCAAAATTTTCCCCATTCGAGTTGTATAGAGATCAGTTACCATACAAAACCCTTAACCCAATGAAATAATAATTATTTATAAGCCGCTTTTCTCTGGCTGTATTGAATATTTTTACAAACGTTTTTTTTATATGCTAAATGAAGACGGCTTACTGGTCTCTGTAATATACTAGGTTGATGATCCATCGCAGTCAGTTTAATCACAGAATTGTAAACCAGCACTGATCCATATTTTATGTATGAACTCAAAAAATGTAAACCACAAGTTCTTGATTAGACCCCCCCCCCTCCCCCATTGTATACTGTATAATAATTCACACGCTAGAGGGTATTTTCATGGTGATGCCATCTATGGAACTAACAGTGAACCATAAACTAACCCGCCTTGTTTGTCTTAGCTCGCCATTTTAAAATCGTATGTTGTGTTATTGTTGCTCACGGGCAAAATCAATCTATTTACGCAATACAAAATTGAGTCATCGTTATAAAATGTCGTATACTTTATTTAAAAACAGGGTCAAAAGTTTCGGCTTTGGAATTGTATAGAGATCTGCTACCATACAAGACCCTTAAACAGTGGCACTTTGGTTTGGAGACTCGCGGTCATTGAGACTCATTTGCCCTTAGTGCCTCGCTTTTGACTCACCTGGTGAGCACGAATGTCTCGTTCCCGCTGTCCTCCCCTATGAACGATATCTCGAGCTTGCCCCAGGTGGTGCCCTGGCCACGTGTGCTGGAGATGGCGATGCGGTACTGGTTGGCTACACAGCGATGAATGAAAGAAATGTATGTCCACTAATTATATTTTTGAGACATATCTCGTGTTGTTAAAATGATTTAACTCGACATAAGAGTATTCCCATTGAGCTAGAAGGGAAACTGGAGTGATGTGTCAGCGAGCCGAAAACCCACTCACACCCTTTTGAGCGAACAGGGCAGAAAAGGACTATTTTCCCTACACTTGTATGCAATGCTTGTATGAGACCCCTCTATCATATTGACTTGGGCTCCTAAATGTATTTTAACATTTTTAGTTCGAAAGAAATTAACTTTCTTTAAGGTATCCATATACCTTAGACAACTTTTCCTTTCATTTTTGAGATAGACTTTTTAAACTTTGTGAGAAGATCAGGTACAGCTGAGGAAAAAAAAAACGATCCACCCAACGTTTTTCGGCTGCTATTGGTCAAGGAATTTTGTGAAAGGTGTCATTTTTCAGGAAATAGCGTAAGGAATTGAAAACTGGCAACTAAAATTGTATAAGGGGTCGTCTACATATTAAAATGAGTACCAACTTTGAAAATTCCAATGGCAACACCCAATTTTTTTTATATAAAAATGTTTATCATCTTCAAAATACCCCAGGTACAAAAGAAAATTTATTTATTTGCATTATTTGTTGAGATATAAGCATTCAAAGTTGAACGCCCATAATGTTAAAAGAGTTTCACAAACTTTTATTCATACCTCCACAAATAAAATGAATTAAACCAAATTTTTTTTTGATTATATACTTCTCAATTTTCCAAAAACAAATCACACAAGTTTTTTCATCAATTTTTCAATATTATTATTTTTTTATTTAAGTTTAAATAAGAAAAAATAAAACATGAATAGCAACCCCACATTTTTGTTACATAAATCAATAAAATAGATCAAGTAGAACCAAAATCCTGAATTTTTTAATTCAACAACAATTATTTGCCGAGTTATTGTAAAAGTACAGAAAAAAAAAACGAATTTTAGGGACCGTGTAAAAAATTACTTAGCAAATTGGATCCTAACTTGCATCACTGTTTGGTGGTTGAAAAGCGTTTTTGGTAAATGTTTATTCAAATTATTGATGTCTGTCAAATGTCTAAAAATCTTTTCTTATTTCAAGTGCATACAATGTATTTTGTTTGTATAATTAACATTAAATTATATCGATTACTATGTTTTTGAATGTATGTTATTTCCAATACAATTTCAAAAAGTGTGTTTTATAGTAAAAATTAACAACCCTAAAATATTATTGGAATTCGGTGTTTAGCATATTTTATTGTTACCACATTGATTATTTAAAATGATTAGTGCCCACTGCCTTGGTTAAAAATCATTGCCAAATCATTCTGCGTAATTTTATTTTGCTTTCCTTAAATATCGTGTTAAGATCGTAACTCTCGTTTAGTAATAGTATAGGTTTATATTACCGATAAAGTGAAATCCCGACAAGGACGAAATCCCGAAAATAGATTTTCGTCCATTTCGCGATTTTTAAAAAAAAATTATTAGAGATTACTTATTTATTTATTTACTTATTTGGTTAGTTATTTAGTTATTTAGTTAGTTAGTCAGTCCGTTAGTTAGTCAGTCAGTTAGTTAGTCAGTTAGTTAGTTAGTCAGTCCGTTAGTTAGTCAGTTAGTCAGTCAGTTAGTCAGTCAGTTAGTCAGTCAGTTAGTCAGTCAGTTAGTCAGTCAGTTAGTCAGTCAGTTAGTCAGTCAGTTAGTCAGTCAGTTAGTTATTCAGTCAGTCAGTTAGTTAGTCAGTAAGTTAGTCCGTTAGTTAGTCAGTTAGTTATACAGTCAGTCAGTTAGTCAGTTAGTTAGCCGGTTAGTCAGTCAGTTAGTCAGTCAGTTAGTTAGTCAGTGAGTCAGTCAGTTCACTGATTGACAGTCAGTTAGACTACGTTAGTCAGTCTGGACTAACTAATGAAGCGACTAACTAACAGACTGACTAACCGACTAACTAACTGACTGACTAACGGACTAACTAATGGACTGACTAACTAACGGACTAACTAATGGACTGACTAACTAACGGACTAACTAACTGACTGACTAACTGACTGGATAACTAACCGACTAACTGTGTGACTAACTAACTTACTGACTGACTAACTAACTGACTGACTAACAAACTAAGTGACTAACTAACTGACTAACTAACTTATTAACTAAATAACTAAATAAATAATCTCTAATATTTAAAAAAATCGAGAAATGGACAAAAATCTATTTTCGGGATTTAGACCCATTCGGGATTTTGACTCATTCGGGATTTTGGCTTGTCGGGATTTCGGCTGTCGGGATATGTCCCAGACCCAGTGTGCCGAATTTTAAACAAACTTTTTGTAGAAATATGAATGAAACAAAAATTTGCATAAAATGTAAAACATAAATGTAATAATTATGTTTGTCTATCTGATTGTAACTAATCGCATTTAAAAATATGTTCGTTATAAATAATCGTATATGTGACTTAATTTAAAATTAAAACTTTTTCTCGTCTACCCTTTATTTTATTTCTGAATTTTAAAATCCAAAATTAAAAAAAAAGGGTAAAAACATAAAAAAAATCACAATATTAGTGAAGTCGGTTTAATTCTAGCATCCTTTGGCGAGATTATGGTAACCCTTTTGTTAGCTTGTCGTTTCGAAAAGACACCCTAAATATTACCTTTTCCAATTTGGAGATTTCCCCCTAATCGCGTTCAAAATTAATGCTTTAATATCTCGGCAAATAATGAAAAAGAAATAATTTTTTTTTATACCTAGGGTATTTTGAAGGTGCTGAACATTTTTATGTAAAAAAAATTGGGTGTTGCTATTGGAATTTTCAAAGTTGGTACTCATTTTAATATGTTGACGACCCCTTATACAATTTTGGTTGCCAGTTCTCAATTCCTTAAGCTATTTCCTGAAAAATGACGCCTTTCACAAAATTCCTTGACCAATTGAAGCCGAAAAACGAAGGGTGGATCGTTTTTTTTTTCCCCAGCTGTACATAAAAACTAACATAAAAATACTTTACTGAAATAAAAAATATATATTAATTTATAAATTAATTAGCAATTAATTTAAGAGGGCCAAATTGTGTGCAACTTTACGACAATCCTAATTACTTGTTTTACAAAATTTTTGCAGAAAAGAAAACAGTAAATATCCAGGCATTTGATCATACTTTATCTAAGCTCTAAGCAAAGTAGTTATTTAATTATGATAATTTGAAATAGCTATAGCTTTAAAATATGATTTTTTAATAATTTAATTATTTGAAAGTCTGTAAAAAATTAAATATTCTTTACAATTGTTATAAAAAGTATGGCCACATGCCCTGATTCTTACTCTTTAAAATTCACTTTAAATTTTTTAAATCGAAGCATATTAATTTGAAATGTCTTGCTCGGAGTACAAGCATATTATGAAAAAAAACGTTCTTCAGAAAATAAGTTCAAGGATTTAATTGTAAGATTGAAGACAGTAGAATTTCCCTTAAAAGACTGCCTGTAAATTAAAAACTATTTACAGTACAAGAAATCTTCTTGTAACAAATAAAAGATAAAAAATCAGATAATATTTTAATGCAAAAGTACCAGAACACATATTTTGATCAATTTTTCCGTTTTCTAAGGTATATGGATACCTTAACTTTAAATTCCAACATTTTTAAGAAATAACCATGTGGATCACTAACTAAGAACCAGCGAAGACTAACCCAATAGCGAAATAGGCAAGCTTCTAGGTTTTCTGCCCGGTTCGTTTCTGCTGCAGTGCCGTGTATTCCTCCGCGTTTCGTTATTGAACCGGCTCGTTTGCTGCCCGGTTCAGTGAATCACACACCTCACTCCACTTTTCTTCTAGCTCAATGAGTATTCCCTATACAAGATATATCAACATAATAATAGAGTGCCAACAACATCCACTCACCACAGAAGGGTTCCGTATCTCGCGTCACTAAGTAGTACTTCCCCCTGGCATAGGGGGCAGCGTAGTAGCCCATGTCCACGCAGCCTTGTCCCTGGCATCTGAAGCAGCGTCCCGCTAAGAAATTCTCGTACGAGTCGCAGGGAAAAGCGGGGAACCGACAGCTGGGCATAATGGAGTCGATGAAGAACCTGAAGGCGCGGCGGTGGTTGCAGAGGCTCTGCCACTTGCCGTCTAATGTATTTAGGGGAAAATGGTTGGGGAGTTAAGATCAGTCCCATTGAGCTAATGCATTAGTTTTGGAATCTCAACTTAAGTATTGCTTTGCCATGTTAGCCCTTTTTCACCAGGTATGGGAATCAATATAACATCGAAATGAACCAAATTTGAAACGAAAATAGCATCAGGTTATTAAATTATATATCGTTGAAGTTTTAAAATGCCAAAAATATACAGCAGATGGCGACACTATTTTAAAAAATTATCAATTAATAATTAAATAAACGGATGCTATTTTCTTTTCAATTTTGTTTTAAATTGATGTTAAGATGATTTCCATACCAGGCGAAAATAGGATAACATAGCAAAGCGATTCTTTTGCAAAAGTTGTGACTTCAAAACTAATGCATTAGATCTATGGGACTGGCAGTACCTCTTATTATTGGTATTGTGGAAAACATTGGTGAATATACATATTTATAATATCCCTCCTAGAACCCAACACGTGTTTACTCGTAAATATTTTTGTGCGCCGAGCCCGAGTATATCTGTGGTTGACCAGTTTCTCTTCAATGGTTGGTATGGTTGGTAGACATATATTTTCAGGCTTGTGTGCTTGGTCACAAAGACCCGCTTATAAACCTTCGTCAAGAAGGACGGACACGACATACACACACATACAAGACAGGTGCTGCCATCTATCGCCACCTCCACAATATAGACATGTCCCTGAAGGGGAGGGAAATAGTCTCCAGGGACCTGTACCCGTGGTAAACTGCGCAATGACCGACTACAGGACTTTCGGACAGATTTAACGAGCACGTACTCCGCATATACTCGGTGGGTCTTCACTGGTACCGGGACTCTCACTTCAATCTACGACCTCTGGAAGAGTTAATTTTAGAGATGGGTAAAGTGCCAACCAGGATCCTTAATCAATTGAGGGATAAGATTCTAACTGAAGTTACTCTGTGTGTAATTTATGGTTGCTGTTTTCTTTTGTGTGTGTTTGTATAGCTGTGCAATAAGCAAACTTAACCCGTAAGGAGGTAGGGTCATACAATTCCTAAAGCTAAAGTTCTCCACATTGACCCAACAATTATAGATAAATATCACAACAAGATAAATGTAAATACCTATAGTACTTCTGTTCATTACTCCTCACAACATGAACTGATCTACCGCAACATTTTTTAATGCAATTAAAAAAAAATTTACTTATTTTACCAAGGAAAAAAATTATAATTTAAATTTAAAACATGAACAAGTTCATTTGTAAAAGAAGTGTTACAAACGTTTCTGTTTTTTTATATTTTTTAATCGCTGGATGTTAAATGTTTTCATGTCCACAAAAATATTAAAATATTTCCCTACACGCAACTTCTTTAAAAAATTTTTTAAAGGTTTAAGCGTAGGCTTAGAAAGAAACTCTCCAATGGACCTAACCCCTTTTTACGCATAGTTGTTTGGCACAAATATTTGTACAGTTTTTTATCCATACTCACATATGATGTCCGTGACAGCTCCGATGAAAACGTTGTTACACCCGATCTGCACCCTGCCCCCGTTAGGGTAGAAATCGGCGTGTCCCAGAGGTTCGAAAGTTCCAAGACCCCCTTTCAGGAAGCTGTTCCCGTTCGAGTGTATGACGTCGACAAAGTTGGCGTCGCTGGGGTCCAGCTTGATGTTCGAATCGTACCCTTCAAACAGCGGAGATGCGGGGTCCAGCCCTGTATATTAGAGGGAAAAAATATTTTACTGAGAAATATGAAATACTAAAAAAAATATTTTTTCCAGCGTTCGATGTGTTAATGGGATGGCAGAGCAATAAATTGTGCATATATAAATAGTTATTTAAGCTAATACTTAACCAGTTGAAAAATTAGAACCCCTTATTAAAAATGAATAGGAAGGACTTGGGATAAAGCATTGACTTTTAGATCATGCTCATAAAACGTAAAGTGTATTGACTCCATTAATTAAAATTTTAAAATATATTGTTGTTGAAGACAATACATTTTTCATGCATTGCAAATTGAAATTGTTTTCAAAAACAATATAACTGATAATTTTTTTGAAAAAAAGCGGAAACCGTTAGCATTATGAATATTAAAAGTCATATCAAATCATATTAAAATTTGTTGTGCTTCGATGAAAAAACTTATTTTCCCATATAATCTTTCAAATCCAACGATTAAAATACCTTCAAATCCAATCAATGAATCACACTTTAACACCACTATAAAACATTTTCCCGAATAGAGTATCGCTCTTGCAAAAACAAAACACTAAATACTTCCTCTAAATCATCAGCCAATCGCGACCCTCTATGAACCTTCTAATTTTGGGAACTCCACTCTAGTGAATACCCGTCACATACAGCACCAGCGACAACCCGAAGACAAAAATGTATACAAGTATCTTTATAACGTCGGTCCTAAAACAAAAACATGAATATGGCACAATCGTGGTTTTACCATAGAGCTTAGGACTAACGATACATAAACACCGAATCAATCACTGTATTCAGAAGATGTTTAAAACGTAATGATGAGATAAAGATTAGCAATTTTGATAAATTACGAAACTTATAACTCAACGGACGAAAAACTTCATACGTAAATCAATCAATCACACCATAACACCGCATCAGTTCACTGTCACGAATAGGGTGGCGCTACTACAAAACCAAACAACAGCGCATGACTCACCCGTGATCCTGCTGATGTTGGGACACTCCATGCCGGTGAACCCTGCCACGTGCGCCCCCAGCGAGAAACCGATGAGGTGGTAGTCAGCATTGCTCAGCCCCCGTTCGTAGTTGATCATGCGGATGAGGGCGGCCAACTGCTTCCCAACCAGCTGGGTGTTGGCCGCCGCTTGGACATAGTTGGGAAGGGCAGATCCTTTTTCCCAGTCAACCACGATCACGTTCACGTCCTCCTGTGGGTTAAAAAATATGTGTGATTAGTATTGCTTTTATAGTGGTTCAGTTTAACTGCACTTATTAGTTTCGTTAGTTGAAGGTAAAGGCGCGTCCACTAAGTTTTTCACAAGTTATGTCAATTTGTTGCTTTTTCTGCAAAATACAGCACCTTTTTTCTGTCTACCACCTTGTAGAGAGACAAATATTCCACTAAATTTTAGTTTCCGCGGAGTGTCGGTAAAGTTCAAAGAAAGTTGACACCTAAAACTGGACGATTTGTTGCTGAGAGCTTTGCGCTATCAACTTGTCGGATGTAATTATTCCACTGTACCTATTTCTTATATAGTGACTGGCTATGATGACACAGGCATAATTATATTTTTTTCGTGTGACAGTTTTTACACTACCGCCTTTCGCGTCAATTTTTTGGTGTAACATGTTTTCCCCTTGTTGCTTGAAATCTGAGGGGGCATCTTTTATTTTTCTACAAAAAATGTTTTGTCAAATTGTAGTCATCATCTTTGGTGTAAACGCGCCTTAAAGAACCTTAAGAGACTTAATAACTGCCACCGGTTTTGTTTCAGATTTAGATTTCTGCTCAGATATGAATTTTTTAACAATAGATTTAATAGATAATAAATAGATATTAACTAAGTATAATGGATAATTATATACTGATTATTATTCGTATTGTTTTAAGAATCTTTTTCTGTAAATTTGGTTTTTTTTCTGTAAAATTAACAGACTTTTTTTACAGTGTGTGTAATTCGGTAATTCGTCACCATAGATCACATATAGATAGGAACTGGGTAAAGAGCTTTTATCATGGCCAGCATCGCGCCTATGTCATCTGCAGTACCCACGTCCGTCTGCCGAAGCTCCCGAATCCGTGGATGAATATTGCAAAGTTAGTAATCTTATAATAGAAATAGTAAACTTATAATAGAAATAGTAAACTTATAATAGAAAAATTAGTATTAAGAAAAATTCCAAAATGAAGTTGTGAAATGAATTCTTCAAAGTTCTACGTATGTGTACCTCTGGAGAGAAGAGGTTACGTGTGATTCGTCATCATTGATTACCGTCCGAACTATAGGAACTGAGTTAAAACTGTAACGGCCTCAGCAACCAATAGGCTACCAAAAACGATCCTTACTGTTAGATGAGTTACTTCGGTTTTTATGCTACTGTTTTCGTTGTTAACCGTATTACTAGAAGAAAAGCAGCGCATTAGAATAACACGTATACCAATGCAATGGGTCTCATGTACCTAGAATCCGTTATTCGGAATATATCATTATCCCTTTATCGACAAAAGTTGGTGTGTGTCCCATCAGGTACCAATGTACGCCTTGGAACCATAGTCACCACAGATCTCTCGGTTATGATAAGTATCCTTCTTATTAATTTCAGTTGCTACCAGATTGAGATGACGGCATATACTGCGGACTTCTCGTCATCATAAGCTACTGGCCAGCATCTTCGTCATCGTAGACCCTCGTCTTCCAAGTTCAAATCCGTGAGCACTTGACGGGTTGCGCGTGAATGCGAGAGTGAAGACGTCCACTATGACGAGTAAACTACGGCCGCACCATAGTACAAACGATCCTATGTTAATGTTACTTCGGTTTGCTTGTTTATGCTAGGAACCCATCAGTCTATAAAAGTCCCAACAGGATCCTCTCGGTTATGATAAGTTACTCCTTCTTTTATACTACTATTTCAGTTGCTAACCAGATTGTAGGAATGAGTAGCGCCATATTCTGGCGGACTTTCTGCGGTCATCCCACTAAGCTTACCATGGCCAGCAGTGCTTCTGTCATCTGTAGAACCCACATCCGTCTTCCAGAGCTTCCGAATCCGTGGATGACCACCTTGACGGGGTTGCTGCCGTTGAAGTGCGAGAAGTAGAGCGACGATGAGTTGTCGTACCGCAAGATCTCGCCCACGCTGCGACTCTTGTTGGTGTAGAGGATGAACTGGGTGCCGATGGCCTCCGGAGAGGCCGGAAGAGTGTCCAGGTAGTCGAAGGCTCCTGGAAAGAGGCATTAGGAGTGAGGGAAAACTACGGAAGATAACTTTCATGGAATGTGATAGTTTATCAAGTGTAAGTGATAATTAATTTAATTAAGTAAACAATTTAGTGAAGTCTATGGCCAGTCTATCAAGTCTTGTCTTAGTACAGTTTATGACCTGCAATTTCTGCTCTGCGTAGTTCTAAAATGTAAAGGCTGCAAGATGAATAGCCAAAAATAAGATAAGGTATCATTTATTTTTTCTGTAAAAAAGATAGTTTATTTAAGATAATTACTTTAAAATTGAAACTGTCATCATACAACTTTCTGATATAAACTCATTGGTAATTTTTATGATAGCATCATCCAGAAAATGATAACAAAAACCATCTACACTGTTAAAAGTTTTGTGCTTGGTTTCCCAATTATAAATTTTTCCGACTAGCTGCAACGGCTGTGTGATGAAAAGGTTCAACCGAATACCGAAAATATGGTAAAACCATTCACCACACAGGCGATTTGAGCTACTAGAAACCATTTCTGGGGAACCCAAGCTAATTTTTTAAAAGTGTAGCTAGATAACAAATGATATCTAAATGATATCAAATGATATAAACCATTCTCACCCTCGTCCCTGAAGCATCCGAACCCCCTGTAGCAGACGACTTCCTCGGCCCTCTTGTGCCTGGTGTGGTTCTCGGACTTCCGTCTCTTCATCTCCTCCCACCGGGCCATCGAGGCCACGATGGCCGACCACACCTCGTAGTCGCTGGGCTCATCCAAAGGCTCGCGGTGGTCAGGTGCTGTAAAGACATTTCAGAAGAGTTATATACAGTCGAACCCTGCTACTGTGTTAAAACTGAAGATGACACTTGGCACCCCCCCGTGAATGGCAGTGTCTCGTCAGCGGGACCTCTAGGGGTGCCAGAATGACATCCTCAGGCGATTCACAAGCCCCAGATTCATCAACCCAAGGCGATTCAAAGCCTTGAGGGGTCGAATGGGAACTCCTTTTCACCCCGGGATGAAAAATGGCACCCATTTGTCACCTTCAGTTTTAACAGTGTATAGTGCACAATCAACGGAACCAACACGTCACTATTACTCCATGATACACTATAGCCAATTTTGAAGCAATAATATTTATTCGAAATGACCAATAAGAATAATAAATGTTCACCATATCTTGTATTAATTGAATAAACAAATTGAATTATAAAATAATATTTGAACCGTACACAAAACCCTGCTTACTATTTATTTAGTTCTTAGTGATTTCTACGAAATTAGAGAGACATTAGATGTCCTATGACTTCTATTAAGAGGGTCTAAATAATTCCTTGGAAGTCGTAGAAAGCCTACAGAAAGACCACCAGCAGATGTCGCTGGAATTTCCCACCAGTATTCTAGTTGACAACTAATACAATAATATAAAAGTAATCCGTCTCTATCTTGGGGATCTTTTTGGGTTACAAAAGGCTAGTAACAAAGTCTTAACGGTTTTGTGAAAGTCATGAAGCTCTATCAATACTCCAGAATCTTTAAAGTTTATCTAATTAAAAACTGAGGCCTAACTCGCACATCATTACAGGCAATCATACACAACATTTTCCGTGAAGGTTCACATAAAAAAAAATTTTGCCTATACTCTGAGTTTTTCTAGATGAGCCACTGGCTTTTACAACAACTGATTGTTTGGTTGATAGATACCAAACAACTAATCAGTAATCGTAAAAGCTAGCGAGAACCGTGGAACAGACACTGTACTTGATAAAATAAAAGAAAAATTAAATAAGCAAAATTTTTAAAAAAATTACGAACCATCAAAATGTAAAGATACGGAGGTGGAAGGCAAGGATGATTTGGAGGTATCTGATGGTGATGGTTGCAGATTGGCTGAGAGAGGTGCAAAGAGAGCTGGAAAAAGAAATGTAATGTAAGGTCAGTGTGATAATTGAAAAACAGTTGAAATTCATACATTAATAAAGGAACCTTTTTTTAACATTACAAGTCATGAGAGGATTCACGAAGGAAACAACGTAGATTATTGGCGCAAAGAGGTTTATTTGTTGGCACCAACCAAAAAATTGTACCAAGAAATAAGCTATCTGCGCCTATAATCTACGTTGTATAATTCGTGAACGTCGTATATTCTGTGCACCATTGGTACAAAAGTTATCGTCTCGGCGCGGGCGGATCTCTATCCTTTCGGTGCAGCAGGGGCAAACTACGATAACATGATTTCGTAGTGGCCACCTAAGAACATTGACTTATAACAACAATGAAAAGGTATTCCCAAATTGTACCAAGTGTTCCAAAGGCCAAGCCACTCCAGAGCACATCTTTGAGTGCTTGGGACTCGATAAAAAAGATCTTCTTGAGCGACCATTGTTGGTTATTGATTTCTTGAGAATGTGCAATATCATAGACCTGGTCTAGCTCTGCTGGGCAACAGGGATCAGCAACAACAACATAATTCGTGAATCCTTTCATGTTTCATGTGCAAAATTGAAGATATTTTCTGACTATTACAACATTATATTTTCTGACTATTAGAACATTATATTTTCTGACTATTAGAACATTATATTTTCTGACTATTACAACATTATATTTTCTGACTATTACAACATTATATTTTCTGACAATATTTTCTTACTATCATCTTGTCGTACTTTAGCTGATTTTACATAGCATATATGGAGTGGCGTTGGTTTAAATGAATTTATTTTATATGTAGAGTACGTTTTAAAAAAATGGGTTCCGTTGCAAAAGAAATTACATTTCTCATTTATTTATTTTTATAATGATATGAAATATAAAGAAAAAAAGAAAAATTAAGTCGAATACTAACTGGAAGGAGGTTGTTACTAATACTTTTTTATCACATTAACTGTCTTTAAAATATAAAAGTTTTTCTGCAGGAAAGACAAAAGTTCTTTTACGTTTATTAAATTTAGACATATAATTTTATTAAAATAGTAATAGCTAAAATTAATATTTAAATAGTCATACCCCTTGATCTAAATTTAAGTAACCCCTCAGTGTCAAAAACATCCAAGACTAAATAAAATAAGAATTTCTATCACTTTAGTTAGTACCCCTTGACTTGAAAAAAAACATAATTCATCTGTTACAGTTTTTCGTCCATGATACAAATTTATCATAAATTGTAAGCAGAGTGTAAATATGACAAATACAGAAACTAGACCTTCACACACAAATGACCATTCAAAATAGTGCATTTGGAACTATTTTGAGCATGAAAAAGAAAGGTATGAGGAATGTGAATGGGCCGAAATAGTCAGATTCGTGACCAAATGATGGTTCCGTGTTCACACAAAATATGCACAATTTCGAATTCACCAGCAAGCATCAAATGGAGCATCCACTGAAGTGAAATCGTTCATTTGATATTCCATATGGTTTATCATTTGAAATGTGCATGAGTTATTGATGCTCTGATTTTAGTAAATAGCATTCTAAAAATACTCATCTGCAACAAAATACATTTTTGTTAATTAATTAAAGTTTTGAGTTAAAAATTAAATTTTTAATCTAATGCAGTGAAAACAAGTTTACACTATTAAATTGGCTTATCCCTCACGTGGTTGAGTTATGGATCAAACTAATTTAGTATACCTTGTGTAACTTTTCTGACTCCACCAATGATTTGATTAAATCGTTGGCCAAAAAATGTTAAATGCATAAAACGCTTTTAAACCGAAATCGAAAAAAAGCAATTACTTTAAACTGCATAAACCGTGTAACCCTTGTATTTCTTTACTACTTTTAACTTGAAAAACATGCAAACGTGGTTGAAAATTACAAAGAATTATAATATTAATTTGAAAAAGTAATATTCTTCTACACAAATATTAAAAAAAAAAAAAATCAACTAGTTCTTAACGAGTTAACTTCACTCTCATTCGCTTCGGGCCATTTTTTATCACTCTCCCTTCAATTATATCCAATTGAAGAGCTTAGTGGAAGAACGTGCTAAGTGACAAAATAGTGAAAACGAGAAAATGAGCTTTAAAGTTTTTCGTTTGCACTTAGATGCGTTAAAAATGGCACTTACTAAAGGTAAAATATATACTTAACAAAGTTTAGAAAAAGGGGAAACTTGCTATCGAAAAAAGAAGTTAGTAATATGTTCATTGACACAAAAATCTCAATTTTTTCAAAAATGTCACTTAGCACGTTCTTCCACTAAGCTCTTCAATTACGATGTTCATCCACTTCATTCATGCAACCTTTCCGCGTAAAAATCCTCGAGTGCCGAGACGCACTTCATTCATAAGTGCTTTTTAATCATTCATTCATTAAATTTCTCGGAAATTCCTTACGTGTTTGTTTCGCTTGTTGTTTAAGTGGCAGTGCAGCTCTACAGTCTCCATTGAAGTAAAAAAATTTCGTTTTTCTAAGTCTGATCCATAGTATTATCATTATTATTTATTATCAGTATTATTATTTTATCATCAGTAGTGATATTATTATTGACAACAAAACTCGATAAACGACAAGAAATAAAATTTATTTCTAATTTGTTATGTTTGATTTTACTTAGATAATTATTTAACTATCTATACATTGATTGTTCATAAAAAAATTTCTCAGTTATATCAATTGATAGTCTTTAAATTAGTATTCCATAAATTATCCATTGATTTTGCTTAATAAACTCAAACGACATTAATTATGCCTAAACTTAACATACTAAATATCTATTGAGTATCCTTATATTATTACTCAATTAATGGTTCATGACCACTCTTAAATAATTAATGATAAACGTAGAAAGAATAGTCTTTCCAATAGTATTTTCCAATGACCAAACGCCTTCATTGCATTTCAGCACTATAATCCCAATAGCTAAACTAAACATATTATTTTAAATCGTGCAAACCTAAGTTTTTTATAGTTAAAACTAATTTAAACCAATCTACTTCGTCAAAACCAGTATATAACCGGCTAGCTGGGTATAACTGGTTTTAGATAGTGTAAACTAGTTTTAACTAATGGTCTCAGTTAAAACTAGTTCTCACTAGTTAATTCTAGTTCTAGCTGCTTTCGGGTTTTAACGTATGTTAACTTTAAACTAGTGTAGCATCATATAATACTAGCCTTAATGATGCATAGTATCATACCGCGGCTAACCGCTTATTTCCCCTTAATATTGATAAAAGCAATATTTAGTGACTCTACTCCATACCAAAGCCACAGGAAAACTAATTCCGTCTGATATTTCCCCTTAATATTGATAAAAGTCAATATTTAGTGACTCTACTCCATACCAAAGCACAGGAAAACTAATTCCGTCTGATATTTCCCCTTAATATTGATAAAAGTCAATATTTAGTGACTCTACTCCTACCAAAGCAACAGGAAAACTAAATTCCGTCTGATATTTCCCCCTTAATATTGATAAAAGTCAATATTTAGTGACTCTACTCCTTACCAAAGCACAGGAAAACTAAATTCCGTCTGATATTTCCCCCTTAATATTGATAAAAGTCAATATTTAGTGACTCTACTCCATACCAAAGCCACAGGAAAACTAAATTCCGTCTGATATTTCCCCCTTAATATTGATAAAAGTCAATATTTAGTGACTCTACTCCATACCAAAGCACAGGAAAACTAAATTCCGTCTGATATTTCCCCCTTAATATTGATAAAAGTCAATATTTAGTGACTCTACTCCATACCAAAGCACAGGAAAACTAAATTCCGTCTGATATTTCCCCCTTTAATATTGATAAAAGTCAATATTTAGTGACTCTACTCCATACCAAAGCCACAGGAAAACTAAATTCCGTCTGATATTTCCCCCTTAATATTGATAAAAGTCAATATTTAATGACTCTACTCCTTACCAAAGCCACAGGAAAACTAAATTCCGTCTGATATTTCCCCCCTAATATTCATAAAAGTCAATATTTAGTGACCCTACTCCATACCAAAGCCACAGGAAAACTAAATTCCGTCTGATATTCCCCCCTTAATATTGATAAAAAGCAATATTTAGTGACTCTACTCCATACCAAAGCACAGGAAAACTAAATTCCGTCTGATATTTCCCCCTTAATATTGATAAAAGTCAATATTTAGTGACTCTACTCCATACCAAAGCCACAGGAAAACTAAATTCCGTCTGATATTTCCCCCTTAATATTGATAAAAGTCAATATTTAGTGACTCTACTCACTACCAAAGCCACAGGAAAACTAAATTCCGTCTGATATTTCCCCCTTAATATTGATAAAAGTCAATATTTATGACTCTACTCCTACCAAAGCCAGAAAACTAATTCCGTCTGATATTCCCCTTAATATTGATAAAAGTCAATATTTATGACTCTACTCCTACCAAAGCCACAGGAAAACTAAATTCCGTCTGATATTTCCCCTTAATATTGATAAAAGTCAATATTTATGACTCTACTCCATACCAAAGCACAGGAAAACTAAATTCCGTCTGATATTCCCCCTTAATATTGATAAAAGTCAATATTTAGTGACCTACTCCATACCAAAGCCACAGGAAAACTAAATTCCGTCTGATATTTCCCCTTAATATTGATAAAAGTCAATATTTAATGACTCTACTCCTTACCAAAGCCACAGGAAAACTTAATTCCGTCTGATATTCCCCCCTTAATATTGATAAAAGTCAATATTTAGTGACTCTACTCCATACCAAAGCCACAGGAAAACTAAATTCCGTCTGATATTTCCCCCTTAATATTGATAAAAGTCAATATTTAGTGACTCTACTCCATACCAAAGCCACAGGAAAACTAAATTCCGTCTGATATTTTAAATCAGAGCATTTCTTATTCCAACGCTTTTCCCTTAACACAACCTAATTATCTACATTCAAAAATTAAATTAAAAGTCCAATGACTTTTTTTTTCTTATATTGCAAGGTCACGGATGTTGGCTGTAACTGTCGGATGCAGAATTGGGATCGCCAAGCGGATGTTTTGAGTTTGGAAAAGTGTAACTAGATTTCGGGTGTGGCGATAATCACATTCCGAACATAACACATATTATAAATACTTTTTGGGGGTTGGGGAGGGGAGCCTGGTCTGCAAGGCGCTTGCCTTGCATGCAAAAGGTCGGTTTGGGCCAGAGCATTGCCAAAATGAGTGCCGACCTGGGGCCCGGATGGCCGAGTGGTTTGCATCGCAGACCATTACGCTTGCAGTCTGCGCGCTGTAACGGGTGCGGGTTCGATTCCCGCCTTCGCCCTGGGTGTACTTCCTTTCTCTGTGACAGTAAAAATTCTTTCTGTGTCTGCCTTACTTGACGAAGGCTTATAAGCGGGTCTCTGATCAAGCAAACAAGCCGGAATATATATGTACCTACCCTACCCTACTAGTGCCGACCTATAAACGGTCTGTACACAGCCAAAAGTCCGACGAAGTACCACGTGTAGAGGGAGTTAAATATACTTCGACGTCGCGTACGATGTTATCTTTAAAAGTTCTGTTGGGTGAGGCACCCAGGTGTCAGCTCGTCACTTGACTGTGATTCTAAATTACGACGCGTCCGTCGCCAATATCCCTCGTGTAGCTCTAGTGCGATAATAATTCATCCTAACAATAAACACTTTTTGTAGGGATGGCGGTTTTTTTTAACGATTTTTCAAATACTTTTTTTTTCATATCAACGCCTCTAAAACCCCTACAGTTGAACCGACACTTAAAAACCGGTTTTTAAAGGTTTCGGAGATTTAAAAAAAAAAACTAATTTTGTGCAGATAAATTTGTGTAAATAATGTATATGTCAAAACTTGAATATAAGGGTAAGGGAGCTGCATCCCTTACAAAAACCGAAAATCAGGGACGCTTTCTTAAGGGTGCGCCAAAAGGGCCGTCTAAATATGGCCTCGATTTGACATATAAAAACAAGTTGTTAACTTTTGTAAAACCATAAACGGTTGATAATTTTTTTAAATGTAACATTACAAATTTAAACTTGTAATTAATATTGGTATGTGTGCCACAATATAAATATTCTTATTTTAAATACCCCCAAGAAGGACATTAATCATGATGCTATGCCGGCCAATTTATCTGACTTGGAAACTGTATTACTAGTACGAACGGATTAAAAAAAATTAAAATGTAAAAAAAACAAAATTAAAATGTCAAAAAAAAAAAAATGTCAAAAAAAAAAATTAAAATGTCAATCTATTATTTCAATTGGTAAAAAATTGGTGTTGAAAGCTGCTACATTAAAAATTCTTCTCATAAAATCTTCATTTATACGTAGCTATAATAGATGTGGGTTAAAACAAACAATTGTGACTTAAGAGGGACTGTCAGTCCCATAGAGCTAATGCATTAGTTTTGAAATCACAACTTTTGAAAAAAAATCGCTTTGCCATGTTATCCCATTTTCACCATGTATGGGAATCATCATAACATCAATTTAAAACAAAATTGAAAAGAAAATAACATCCGGTTATTTAATTATTTATTGATAAAGTTTTAAAATAGTGTCGCCATCTGCTGGATAATTTTGGCACTTAAAAACTTCAACAATATATAATTAAATAACTAGATATCATTTTCGTTTCAAATTTGTTTCATTTATATGCTATGTTGGTTCCCATATCTGGGGAAAAAATGGCTAACATGGCAAAGCAATACGTCTGCGGAAGTTATGATTCCAAAACTAATGCATTAGTGCTATGGGACTGACAATCCCTCTTAATGCTGGTTTAATTGACCAAGCACTTTTAGAGGCAGTTTTTTTTATTTATTTCAGAGGTTAACGATTTTAATACTATCCACTCCTATTAATTTAAAATTTAAACTGTATCCAAAAATATATAATGCATTATTAATTTATTATTTATCACTCTATTTTCATTTATGTGGGTAGTTGTAAAAAATAAGTGTAGCAATTCCTAGATGGTTACATCTAATTTTAAAATCCTAAAAGGTCAAAAACTTTCCGATCAATATTTATAACATCATCCATTTTTACTAACTGTTCGAAAGTAATTTCACTTCAAAAATAGCCCAACTAACCCAAATACCCGTAACGCAGCCAAACATAAAATCCTCCCATTTACAATATGACCCAAGCAAACAGCGATTCCATTACGTGAGTTAGTGAGCAAGGTTCGATAAAGATGTAACGAATAATTTCAATTAAAAATAATTTTTATAATTGCGTGAAAAAAAATCCGATTTTTACACTATAATTTTAATATCAGACGCGTGCGAAAAGTTATACTTTTTAGAAACAGTGATAAAAAAATTACTTTTTTTCACCCAAAAGCAGTGAAAAAAAGTACTTTTTTCACTCTTTTCATAAAATGCCAACATTTCAAGTAAAATTAATATATAATAATATTCATAAAATCCAGAAATTTATGTGATCTGCTTTATTTATAAATATTATGCGCGTGAATGTTATTATTATTTTTATTTTTGAATCAGCATCCATGTTCAAATGTTTGACTTTAAACTAAAAAATAAGCTTGCCTTTTGTAGTTCCAGTGATTTATCGATGCCGATCTTCCTTACGTAAAAAAATTTAGCACGTGAATTATTTTTGAACCAATGAGATTTCATTTTTTTCCCACGTAATTATAAAAAATAGTGTATGAAACACGTGTGAAAAGTAAACTTTTTAAAACACGTGTCATTATTTCACTCGCTCCGGAAATAAAATCCACTAGTTTTAAAAAGTGTTACTTTTCACACTTGTTGCATAAATAACTATTTTCTCCGTATTGACCCATAGGTGCCCTTATATTTCCTACTTGTTACAATATCAGGCGCTGCTCCAGTTAGGCAAGTAAACATTTTTTAAATTAAAAGTATAATAGTTCAAAAATAAATTTTAAAAAATATATCTAAGTACTAATTTATTAATTAAAACAAGAAAGTTCGAAAAGAACTAGGATAACCTACTTTTATTTTACTTTTATACTCACTAATGTTCTTAAAGAAAAATCAAAAAGGTTTTTAACAGTAGCCTGCCCCTAGAACCCCTTCCACACAAGATAAATACACTTTTTAAAAAAAATTCGCCAAACACAGCATTTAGTTGCGACTGAAACTTTTAAAAGCGAAAATTTGCCATTTTTATTCATTTTATTTTCAAAATTAAAATAATTCATCACTCATAGTTTCAGTTAGAATAATATATAAGAATACTTAAAGTATAAAAATTGATCGTTTAATTTTTGTATAAAAACAATTTATAGGCACTAAGTACCATAGTATATATCTTCCGAATTTCTATGAAATATATTATTTCATATTTTTTCATATTTATATATTATATTCATTCGATTATGATTCATTATTATTCGAATTCATTATTATTCGAATTCATTATTATTCGAATTCATTATTATAATATTTTATTTCAATTTATATGAATTATTATTATTTCGATTCATTTTTTTCGAATTTCATTATTTTCGATTCATTATTATTCGATTTTTCATTATTTCGAATATATTATTCATTCAATTTATTCATTATTATTCGAATTTCTATAATTATTATTTCACATTTTTTCATATTTATATATTATTCATTTTTATATATTTCATATTTATATATTATTTTTTTCATATTTATATATTATTCATTCGATTTCGATTTCATTATTTCGAATTTCTATATATTTTGATTTTTTTCATATTTATATATTATTTTTCATATTTATATATATTCATTTTATATATTTGATTTCATTATTATTCATTTTATAATATATTATTTCATTATATTTCATATTTATATATTATTCATTTTTATATATTTCATATTTATATATTATTCATTTTTATATATTTCATATTTATATATTATTCATTTTTATATATTTCATATTTATATATTTCATATTTATATATTATTCATTTTACATATTTCATATTTATATATTATTCATTTTTATATATTTAATATTTTCTATGAAATATAATATTTCATATTTTTTTTAAGATTCTCTCTACATCCAACAAGTTTAAAAGTACTTGGTCTAAATGTATGTTTTGTAGGGTAGGACGTACACTGCTCAAAACAATTAGGGGAGCACTCTGTTACTTCCCAAGTCCCAACTTTAATAAATCTAAAATTTGTGAAAGATATTCATTATGCATCCAGGATTAAATGGTAAAAAATGGCTGGGGGGAAAGAAATTTAAAAAAAAAATTATTTAATCAAAATTTAAGGAACACATTAGAATCATAACTTTTGAATAAATTATAACAATAATTTTTTAAAAACTTTATTTGTTAAAAATAGTTTTAAATCAATTTTTAAACACGTAAAAATGCAAGCATGAAGAATTTAGGGTCAATTTATTTAATAAATTTTTTTAGAGTGAATTTTATATTACCAATTTCTCCATATTTTCATTTAATTAAAACAAACACTATTTAATTCTTCAAAAGACATGGTTCTTCCATTTAACTAAACAAAAAGAAATATAACTTTATCGAAAAATTTATGGAGAATTTGATAAAATGTATTTGAAATAAGTGCGAGCTTAACTTAGAGAAAAATCGCAAGCTGATGATTCCAAACGGAATCATTGGGGATGAAAGGGCTTAAACCATGCTCTCCCCTAATTGTTTTGAGCAGTTTAGATGTAAAAAGGTATGTACAGTAGTACTGTCCATGGACAAATTATTAGACGCACTGCTAGATTTCATGTAAAATATTAATTACCGGGTGATATTGTACCGTATGTTAAAAATAAATACAAATATGTAGTCTACAACAATTCTTTTAAATAAAAATCAATAATACTGTAGTTTAAATATACCATTATTGCATAAAAACTCTTAAGAAACATAACATTACTAAAAAAAATACAGTGCGTCTAATAATTTGTCCAGGGACTGTATGCCTATGTTTGTATTTATTTATATTCATTCATTTATTCATTTGTTTGGTTGTTTTATCATTCATTCATTATTTTTTCATTCATTGAACCCTGTTTATACTCAAATCAATAAAACATAAGTTAACACGTTATCCAACTAACATGACGATTAATCTTCAAGATAAAGCGTTGAATGTCATTCTCGATGCTTAGAAAGTAGAACTTTTTCTCAGGACAAAAACAACGCAACTCATCATTTAATGGCAGACAATTCGTTACGGGTGCTTGGAAGAACACAATTAATAAAGGTTTCTCTTCAATGTATTCTTTTTATTGCGGCTCAGATTTTTGTTCCAGATTCTTTTAAGGTGTTTCACTCGAAAGAAAAGTGAAAATACTCTTCGTATGGAAAGGATTTGGTGAAGATAATTGGCAGCAATTTTGCAGAAAACAATTTAATCTAAAATTTATATTTGTAGGTGACGTGGTAAAGGTATTCCACTTTAAGCGACCTTAAGAGTGATAGTCAGTCCCATAGACCTTATGCCTTAGTTTAGAATTAACAAAATATGTCAAAGAATTGTTTAACCATAGCATTTTTTTTAACAAATATGAAAATAGTGATACAAACAAAACAAAGCATATTTGAAAAGAAAGCATCCTCCTGTTGTTTAATTACTGATTTTAAGATTTTTAAATTAGGTTTGAAGTAACTAGATGTCATAGTCCCTGCGAATTTTTTAAACAAACACAAAAACTTTCGACCAACAACAGGCCAAAGGCCCAGCAAGATTGGTCCCAAAAATTTCTAATTCTCTACTGGTCTCCAATAACTATCGAGATTATTCTTGAATTCTTCTACACTCTTCGAATAAACTATACTTTTCAAATATTAATTAAAAAGAACTATTTAAAATTAATATTGAATTAATTATTTAAAGAAGACGGAAATACTATATTAAATATATTATCTTTTCAAAAACGGCGGGAAAAAGGAAACGGATTTTTACCCCCAAGTTTTTCCTCAAGAGAAGTGTGCGAGAGCGCACGGATTTCAAAATCTAGATGATTTGTTTAAAATATTGAAAACACAAAACATTATTGCGAAAACGAATGGCTGTGATTGGCGAAGAAATATAAGTTACATAATAAAGGAAGCAGCCATATAGTGTGCTTTATTTTTTTATTTATAATGTATAACCAAGATGAACAAAATCCAGCCACTACAAGACAAAAAAAAACAGGGAAACACATTTCCAATCTGGAAAACTTAAAACTATTTATGGTATTTCAGATATTTAAAATCATGTATTGTTGCAGGATGACTAAAGCAATTAAAACATGGACATTTGTTTTTAAAAAATACTGATACAAATGAAGAAATATTGAGCAAAAATAATCGCGTTTGTCATTAGTATAGGGCAGAATAAAATAACCTTTATATAATAAAACTGCCACTGGTTATTTGCTACTGTTATTATTGCATTATATATATAACTGAGCATAATAAAAAAAATACAGACACAAGATGTATGAAATACAAGATTACTTCTTTCTGAATAAGTAAATAAAACTTGAAGCAAACAGATAAACGTTAAAGTAAATTATTAAATTCTGTTCATTGTTTAGCGTATTGTTTGTCAGAAATACGCTTTCTACTTAATAAAAAAAACTATAAAACAAATGAAAACTATAGCCCAGCACAATTTATGCAGGACAAAATAAAGTTACTCGAAAAACGAATTTTAAAAAAAAACTTAAAGTTAACGTCTTTATTCAGAAATGAAGGAGTTATGATATTCGCAAAGTCGTCATTAATGGCTTAGAGAAATTTTCGGGGGTTTAAATTTTTACTTCGGGCCTGTATTTTAATCATAAACAGGCTCGATAGGACGGGAGCATTTTTTACATTTTTCTACTGGTATATCCCACGTTTTGAAAATTTTGGTGCAAAATTGCACCGGAATCCTGGAACTTTCTAGCTGCCGCCGCTATTTGGAGCGTTGATTTACCACTTTTGCGTAGTATCAAAGTAACGGTTTTACCACAAAAATGGTAAATTCACGCTCAAAATAGTGGTAGCAGCTGGAAAGGCACGGGATTCCGGTGAAATCTTGCACCAAACTTTAACAGTGAGAACGGCGATTTTAGAGAATCACACCATCTCACGCGCCCGCTATTCGAGGTAGAATCCACGATTACACACCTGAAGTGGGTTAAGGTTTTACCAGGTGAGTCGAACCCTTAAAAATAACTCTCTTAACGCAGACTTAATCAGAGCATCAAACACAATAGCAGAATTAGAGAGTGGAGAAAGTGTGTTCAAGATCGAAATGCTTTATCTTAAAGAAATCTTTAATGAAACAATGAGAAATTTTCCTAGTTTAGTTAGAGGCTGAATTTAATTTTTTTATACTTTCAATTACCTAATTGTATTAAATATAAGGTATTAAAAGTATTGCAATGGGGTCGAAAATGGAGATTTTATGCTTTCTTCACGTTGTGGTCACTTCTGTAAAAGTGATTTTTGAATATTGGTCCGTCTTCCTCAAACCACTCTACAGCTCAAATTAAAAGAGCCCCTTCAAATTTTGTACACGAATTCCCAGTACCTGTCGGACGTCATGATAGGGTATTGCTGTAAAAAAAAAGATATACAGGCTTTAAATTCGGTACACTCTAAAAATCTGGTACAGGTACCGTACTTTTTGATAGACTAATAAACCCTGATTGATTATATTATGATTAGTTAAATTTTTTTAATTTATTCATTTTGAGTCCATATTACAAGTAGTTTGAAGTTCAACAAATGCCAATTCACGTTAGTCATAAAATGCGAAAATAGTTAAGAACTTAGTCGGCAAAATTGCAAGGATTCTCCCTGTTAAAAAACGCTGACTTGTCTTATTCTGATGATTGGATAAGGACCTGACTTGTTATCTACTAACTGGACCGGACTAGCATGTTATCCTACATTAAAAATTTACCCAACTCCATATTAACACGATAGGAAAGGGCGCAATAGAGAATTACTACCTATTTTCACTTTCATTTTATTAGATTACCTTTATAGAAAAAGCTATGAGAAATCAAACTATATCTAGTTAATAGATGATAAAATTTTATTAAAACTATTATTTCGGCTTTTAAATCAATGAAAAGAACAGGAAACTTAAAGCGACTTCCAAATGAAGAGCTTAGTGAAAGAACGTGCTAAGTACATTTTCGAAAAAATTGAGATATTTGAGTCAATGAACGTGGTATTCCCTTTTTTAAAGATAACAAGAACCACCTTTTCAAAAATTTTAAGTTAAGTTTATTTGTAACCTTCTGTAATGTCGTTTTTAACGTATCTAAGAGCAAACGAAAAACTGTAAAGCTCATTTTCTCGTTTCCCCCTTTTTGTCACTCAGCACGTTCTTCCACTAAGATCTTCAATTGATAGTGACGTACTTAGTGCTCAGTCACTCTTATTTCGCAAACTCTACTTCACCTGACTCCAACACCTTCAAAGCATAGAGGTCTAAGGACGGATTTCTAAATAGGCTAAGTAGGCTGTAGCCTAGAGCGGCGAATTTTTGGGGGCGGCAAATTTTACGACCCATTAAAGCGGCATTTGGCATAAAAAATTATTATAAAGATAGGAATATTTTTAAGAAAGAAAACAAATATTTTACATTGATGCGTATACCGTAAATGTATATATAGTACGAATATTTCGTAGCAAACATGGTCCGCTTGGAGGGAGGGCAAGTGCACCCCCTCCTCTAGGATTTCGAAGTTAAAAGAAAAATAGTAGAACAGTTTTTAAAAAAAGTTGCCTATTTCGCTTTCGATTTAGTGTGTAAAGGTACATAGATGATTCTAATATGTGTATCTATTTTAAACAGCACATACCCCCCTATTTTGCAGCTAACCAGCTACCTTTCCAAGAAGTGGGAGAATATTGTGCTGGCGGAATCCGGACCTGCGGTCTTACATCGATGCTTCAAAGAAAGTGCTACTGATACAAATTAGTTTACAAATCGAAATACTATCTACATCAATGGGAGAATATCACGTGACTTCTAGTTTGATATTGATCCTACATATGATGAGGTACAGCCCTAGTTATAATTTTTCTGGCTCCTGCAATTTCATGGGTTGTTTCGGTTTCACTCTCAAAATAACACGGTTTCCACTCGGTTCAATATTTCGGTATCACTTTCAATATTTGAAAAAGAAATCTTTTTTTTTCTATACATGTTTTATTTAACAAATGATAGGAACAACAACAGCACAGCAAGAACTTGGCATTTTAAATATTTAATAATAAGTAAAATATTCTTAGAAAGCTTATTTTCGAATACCAAAAAAAAAAACAATTCCAGACCAAAAAAATGAAAACAAGACGACTGGAGCTGTTGCCATTCACGACGTTAAACAACCCCATTGAAATTAGACATTTTGAAACTAAAATTTAAAATTTAAGTTGTCTCAGAAAGTCAGAAAAATGTATAAAGCAGTTTTCATATAATTTGAATGAAAACAAAACCACTGGAGCTGTTGCCATTCAAGACGTGAAACAACCAAATTGAAATATTTTGAAACTTACATTTGAAATTTAAGTGGTCTCAGAAAGTCAGAAAAATGTAAACAGCAGTTTTTATACAATTTAGAACTATAATATAGCCGAATCAAAGCAAGGAAAAAATGCTGGTAATCCTTATACTTCATATACGGTGTCCAAAAACATTAATTTTATGACGCGTTTAGAACGTCATCGTGTTCCAGTTGAAACGTCTAAGAGAAATCCTGAACAAGGTCAGGTCTCTATCGTCTTCATTATTTTTCTTTGATGATTACTTCCCCCCTAATGATTAGTTTTTTGTGGTTTTGTTAAAGGTCGACTAACTTTTTTTTCAATGTCCCCTATGGGTTTTTTTGAGATTTGATAAATGGATGCGTGAACTTTCTTTTTTACTGTTGATATTTCTTTTTTTATAATATTTCGTTTAGTTAGTGTTTCTGTTTTAAGCGTTATTTCTCGATAAGGGAAAGTATTTAGTTTTAACTATCTGAAATATTTGATTTTTAACGACAATAATTATTCTAAGAAAGCTAGCAAGCTGAAAGAATTTTTTTAACTAATTATCTATTCTATACACTGAAGGAACATGGCCAAATATTATATAATAACAGTCCGTCAACTAACCATAAAATTGCTACGCATGTCTCACATAAATATATATTTAGAAACAAATTTATGTATTTTTCTTTTGAAAGTATCAGTTGTCATTATCTTTGTTTATTTGTTAACTGACTAATTCACAATTTATATTATTTCTTGATGTTTTAACAGTAATGGTTCAATTTGAAAACGTCTCACAAAACTTTAATGGTTCAATTGGTCTCACAAAACAGTAATGGTTCAATTTGAAAACGTCTCACAAAACTTTCCGAGCGTATTTTTGATGCGGGAGTGTAATGTTTTCTAACGACATATCGTGGTATATTTTGAGATTTTTTGCCCCTTATAAAACACTCTGTCATCGCATGATTTTCATTCAAGAAAAATGAAGGCAAGTAGAATGGATTTTCTTATACAGAGGAAAGTATGCAACAAAAAAAAAAGAAAATTCATAAAAGAGCGTTAAATAAAGTACTTTCTTGATACTTTAGTACCCAGCCCAAAAAATTCTGCAGAATTGCTTTAAAATAACTTCAAAAAAACTGAAGGGATTTGAAACACTTAGTCTGCAGAATAAAACTGCAGTTTTTTTTTACAGTTTTTCTTGTTTAAAAAACAGCAGTTTTTTTTCTGCAGACCAAGTGTTTCAAATCCCTTCAATTTTTTTTTTAAGTTTCTGTAAAGCAATTTTGCAGAATATTTTGGCTGGGTACAAACAAGTTTTCTTATAAACAGATAGACGGATAAAAATATAAAGATAGGTCCCTAATGACCTTTCAAACACCACAAAAAAATTTTAAAATCAGTTGGTAGGAACTGAAGGTGTATATATTTGAAAGTCGGGGGGGGGGGGGGGGATTGAAGTATGGACATACATACGGACAATAAAAAATAAAAGATAGGTATCCGGTTCCATACCTTTTTCAAACAAAAAAAAATATTCGGGAAGTAAGAGAAAAATTTGAACGAGGAGCCTATACCCAGACAGAAGAAGGGAATCTTCACTCGATATCAATACCCTAATTTCCAGTTTTAAATTCTTTCTGATTATACAGTGGAACCTCGTTAACGAGAACTCGCTTAACACAAAAATTTCGTTTAAGGTGAACTGAAAGCATTTCCCCAGCCTATAAAGCTTTGAGCCAAAGTTTAAAAAAATTCTCTTAACGCGAAATCGCTTTCATCGAAATCCCTCTTAACCCAAAAAAAAATTCAGAGTTTTACTTTTTTTCTTAGTGATTCGAAGAAAACATTAAACAAAATGTTAAAAAAAAAGCGGCAAACGGACATTATAAGAATAAATTGTCCTATACTTCATGAGATATCATGACTTTATGATCTACTTCATGATATCATATCTATACTATATGAGAAAATCATGAGATATGCCATGATTTATCAGGTTAAATTTAATTGCTGTTCTTAATTGGTGTTCCTTAAAATTTTAATAATTTTTCTATTATGTACTACTCCTAATGAACTTTATTAATTGAATAACTAATTGTATATACATGAATTAATAGTTTTTTGCATTATAAAATTCCAATAATTTTTCACTGTTAAAAATTTTGTGCTTGGTATCACCATGATATTGGTTCCTAGTAGCTGCAACGGCTGTGTGGTGCAATGTTTCACCTTTTTTTTCGGATTTTGGTTGAACCATTTTTCTGGATTTGGAAACAAAAACCTGAGAAATGGTTCAACCAAATACCAAAAATATGGTTTAACGTTTCACCACACAGCCGTTGCAGCTACTAGGAACCATATTTTTGGTGAAACAAATTGCATAATTTTTAACAGTGTTAGAGGTATTATTATTTTTTTTTAACTATTCACGGGTCCAATGTTAAAAAAAAATCCTGATGGTCAACATGAAATGTTTCGGTGCTCCATTCGAGTTCGCGTTAAGAAGGTTCGACTGTATAAAGAACGAAAAGTAGGCTAAGTAAGTCAATCAATTAAAATTTTAATTCAATCCAAATAATTAAACCCCACGTAGACAACCAGTTCCCTCAATCTTCCAGTGTCGCCCGTCCGACGCTATATCGACCTACATATACCTTTTTACCAGTCCTCCCGGATGTTTTTGCACACCTTTTTTTCCTTCGTATGTCAAACAGATTGGGGTTTTGGTGTTTTTTTAGGGGATCATGTTTTAATGTGGGCTGTTGCTTGCGCGTAGTTACTACGCTACTACTGCCGGACTTTACCTTTAAGAGGGAATGGGCGTGCTGGACAGCGGGTCTCCAAAGCAAAGTGCCTCGGTGTTAATCCAATGGAGAAAAAAAGATTTTCTAAGCCACATTTCTCCTGCTGTATTAAATATTTTTACAAACGGATTTTTTATGTGATAAATGTAGCTGACTTACACTGTTAAAAATTAGGCACTTTGTTTCACCAAAAATATGGTTCCTACTAGCTGCAACGGCTGTGTGGTGAAACGTTAAACCATATTTTTGCTATTCGGTTGAACCATATCTCAGGTTTTTGTTTCCAAATCCAGAAAAATGGTTCAACCAAACACCGAAAAAAAGGTGAAACATTTCACCACACAGCCGTTGCAGCTACTAGGAACCAATATCATGGTGAAACCAAGCACAAAATTTTTAACAGTGTACAGGTCCCGACAATCCCACTTTTTGAAATTGTGATACTTATAGGTCTCCAAAGCAAAGTGCCTCAGTGTCAATCCAATGGAGAGAAAATAATATTTTGTAAGCCAAAATTCTCCGGCTGTATTAAATATTTTTACAAATGGATTTTTTATGTGATAAATGTAGCTGACTTACAGGTCCCGACAATCGGAAAACTCCCTCGTATGAATTCACTGCAATTCTTTTTCAAAAATGTCATTTTCAATTCATTAACAGTTTTGAAGACATGAAAATCACATAGTCATATCAACAACTCTCGTTAATCATTAACAGCTTCCCTGGAACGGTTTTTTCATCAAAACCGGTCGGATTTTGAGTACGATCTTACGATATTAAAAAGTACACAAAACTTACATTTTTTTAAACAAACAAGTAGGTTTGTAACAGAATGTGTCACTTAACCCGCTTCGCTTCCACACAACAGTTGTGTTTAGCAGGTAAAAAGGCGACAAACACAGCATTGATATTCTATATTAAACATTTACATGCTAAATTTGGCTAGTTTCATTTATTTTATTTTGAAAATTCAATAATTATTACGTTTCAATAATTTATCGTTTGCAAAAATTAATTTATATTTCAAAGAATAAATATGTAATATTCCTCGCTTTTTAATAGAATGAAAACATTTCACATCGACGTACAAAGAATCTCGTAGTGAAATATATTTGAGGTCATTTCAAACTGATCGATGTCGCAAATATAAATTTATTTTAATTTATTGTCTAAAAGAATTAAAGTTTCTCTAGCGATTGGTACGAATGACAATGGTGTTTGAATTCTAATAAAAATGGCTTCCTATGCTTTTTAAATGAGCATTCAATTTTGCAGTTTTTTAAATAATTGAAGTACTTCGAATTCGAATTCTTTTCTGAAATTTTCAAAGTATTCCAATTTCGATGCGCTGAATTTTTTGACGTATCACACTTGTCCGTAGCATTTGTAGTTTAGGCTATGAAAGTGGGTGACGGACAGACAGACGGACTGAACGATTATAATACCTTCCACTATTTACGTTATAAACTTAGTGTGGAAGCTAAAACCGAAAACGATAGATTTCCCTTCTAACCAATTCCAACAACAACTAAGATCGAGAAAAGGAACTTGTTCAATGTATAGTGTACCCTCATCCGTGACCTTAGCAAGTTCAATGTCACTTTCGTGACGTAATAAGTTCACGGCACAAGGCTATCCATTATGAATTTCTCTTTTGACGATATTCATTTGCCAATTTACAAATTGCATAACGGTTTCGAGTGTCAATGTTTTGACAGATGCATTTGAATACGACGTATTGAGTTGAGAAACGCGTAACTGATATACTTTTTTGAAAAAATATTTCAATTATGCATTGAAAGAAACGATTACGCGTTGAAAGAAATAATCTTAAGTGGGCAATGGCGTAACCAACTTTTCTGAATATTCGTGATGACTGATTCGTTCGTTCGGAATATTTATTCTGACAGGAAAAATTTCCAAGAAAATATCGAGTTAGCCAATGTAATTAAATAAAAGCAAAATGTAATTATTTAAATTTTGTAACATTTACTTTAGTGCAGGTGTTTTGCGTCAAATTTAATTAGTGATGTTAAAGAAAAAATTTATTTTATTATTTATTTATATATTACTACCATACAGAACAAGTACATTTACAGGTAGAGGACTAAAACAAGATAGATCGCAAATACAGAAAAACTAAAAGGGAACATAAAAAGAAAAACAAGGAATAAAAATATTAAAATACAAAAAGCCATTAAGGTCAATTATAAAATATGGGTAAAACAGAAAAGACAGCAAAAGTGTACAAAAAGAAAAAAAATAGTAAGACAAGATAGCATCTTTTCTGAAACTCAATATAAGATATACTCAGTATACATACAAATATAATTAGACAAATAAGGAAATGATGTCACATTTTAACTTAAGAAAAGTATCAAAGAAAATATCGCTATGAGAGAGCAGCTTATTTACTAGGTCAATGAAATGAGAAATAGATTGGCTATTAAGATAATTTTTTAAATAGTGAGTTCTACTTAAGACATTTTTATTACGGGTAATGTGTTTAGGAGCATAAAAATTTAGTAATAGTACTAATGACGGACAATCAATGTTATTATTTAAAATATCGTAAACAAATTTAAAAACACAGACTGATCTACGATATTCGAGTGTACATTTCTGCAAACTAGAGAAATAAAAATGATTATTTATTATTTATTACAATGCTGAAAATAAGGAAATTAATTGCTGCCTTATATATAAATTTTTAATTCCAAATGAACCTTTTAAATTCGTTTTAAAAGCCGTTACGTATAAAAATTAACATACAAACGAAATTAACTTAATTAAACTTAAAACTTCATGAACATTAAGAGGGATTGTCAGTCAACTAAACTTAATGCATAAGTTTTGAAATGTTGTTTGTAAAGGATTGTACACTTAAAAAAAAATTCATAAAAATTACGGTTTTGAACTGGCAACTAAGTTACCAGAAAAAATTAAAAAATACGAGAATTTTCGGTAATAAATTGTGGTAAATTCCAGTAAAAATCCGTATTTTTCCCCGTTTAATATTAGTATTTTTTAAAATAGAAAAAAAGGTTTTTGCATCAGGCGCTGTACTCGAACTCACAAACACTGAATTATATAAGTGCAGTGTTATACCAACCAAAGCCACTGAATCTCTTAACGGATTGAATATAAAGGAAGCAACAGAGCTGCGTTAACTTGTAACCCCAAAAAACGTGTTTGATAACTTGTTTTGGAAAAAATGGTTTTAAACTATAAGCAAATTAAAGAAAATGGTTTTAAAATAAAACCGACCGTTATGTAAGCTAAATAGTTTAAATCGCCGAAATATTAGAAATGTCCGTAATTGTGACTTTTTTTTAAAATTGTACTTAAAATTACGAATATACAGGGCCTGCTCTTCCATAAGGCCCGTTAGGCCCGGGCCTATAGGCCCCCAAATTTTAGGGGCCTCTAAATTTCAGTTTATATTGTGCTAAATGCTGTAAATCCCCAAAATATCAGTAAACTAAAAAAAATCTGATACTCCGCTTCGTTTTTTGCTCAATTTTGACTAAGAAAGTGACCTAACGGGATTGTTTTGACGATGTTTATAAGGATATAAATTGTAGCAAAATTTGTAAACGACGTCATGTAGCAATATTAGTAAAAATCTCAAAATATTCCGAAAGGGCCCAAAATAGGTTGTATAGTCTAAATTGTCTAGAAATCGAATATACCAGTAATAATAAAGCTCGAAATTGTGGCTAGAAATAGACAGTAGGAGCAGCATGATGCCAAAACACAATTCATCAATATCTTGTAGTTGTTAGCCAAATAGACGATATAGAAGGAACAACACCTCAACGTAGTGCAGTATAGGAATGGACTCAAAATTTACGAAGATATTGATACTAATAAAGCTAGAAATTGAGGCTAGAAATATAGACAACAGGAAGCATAATACCAAAATATCATTCATTTATAACTTATAATAGACCGTAAAGAAGCAACACGCCCCTCGATATGATGCAGTACAGGATTGGACTCAAAATTACGAAGATATTGATACTAATAAAGTGATAAACTGAGGCTAGAAATAGCCAACATGAAGCATAATATCAAAATACTATTCATTAATAGACCGTAAAGAAGATGCTGATGAGATCAGAAGTTAAAGAAAGTTGAGTAGGTAAGAAGTTAAAGATGTTGCAGTACAGAAACGGACTCACAAACGAAGATCTAATAATATCTCTAGAAATGGACAACAGGAAGCGTCACAATACCAAAATACAGTTCATTAATAACTTGTAAATATCGCTGTTAAACAAATAGACCATAAAGAAGCAGCATCCACACCTCCATCAACGTGTGCGGTTTAGGAGGCCAAACACGTGACATACGGACGGACGGACAGACTTAATGAAGGGCAGGTCACCCGGAACATCAAAGGGAGGTCAGTTAATATCGTCTGTGAAACTCGGGTTATCGTCTGAAGTTTGGAAGGGGCGTGGGTATATAGTAAGTTTCCGGTTGGTGAGGGAATCCCTGACCGTGAATTGAAGAGTTTAGTTGAAGAACGTGCTAAGTTACAAAAAGATAAAAACGAGAAATTGAGCTTTAAAGTTTTTAGTTTGCACTTAAGAGGGATTGTCAGTCCCATAGAGCCAATACATTAGTTTTCGAATCACAACTTCCTCAGAAGTATTGCTTTGCCATGGTAACCCTTTTCCTCCAGGTATGGGAATCAACATAACATCGAAATGAAACAAATTTGAAACGAAAATGTTATCTAGTTATTTAATTATATATTTTTGAAGTTTTAAAATGCCAAAAACATACAGCAGATGGCGACACTGTTTTAAAACATTATAAATTAATAATTAAATAACCGGATGCTATTTTTTTCTATTCAATTTTGTCTAAAATTGATGTTATGATGATTCCCATACCTGGTGAAAATGGGATAACATGGCAAAGCAATTCTTTTGAAAAAGTTGTACGTGATTTAAAAACTAATGCATTAGCTCTATGAGACTGACAGTCCCTCTTAAATCCGTTAAAAACTATATTTGCATACGGTAAAATATATACTTAACTTTAAGTTTGTTAAAAAGGGGAACTTGTTATATTTAAAGGATGGAATAATATGTTCATTGACACAAAAATCTCAATTTTTTCAAAAATGTCACTTAGCACGTTCTTCTACTAAGTTCTTTAAATGTACCAGAGGTCGACTGTTTATGCGTGGTTGGGCTGTGATGAGCTATTTCCTTCAGAAATGTGTGAAGATTTTTTTTTAGAAAGGACAAACGTGTCGTATTTTACGCTAATCTCCCGTAGTGTACCTTCCGTAGAACTTTTTAGGTCCAAAAGAGAGAGAGGTATTGCTGAGAAACATAGAAAAAGGAAGGGTAGCAGATAATCGATTGCGCAATCCCCGTACAACGCAATACAAATCCCGCGATTGTGTGATGAAGCCTCTTTTCGCCGTTTTCGCAATGCATCACGGGATACTGGTTGGCAAAAAAAAACTGCTTTTGCCGAAGAGTTATATGCAATAAAAATTGCATTTTTAAAATGCTTCTTTTATTAATAAATACCTCATATCTACCAGAAATTATCAAAACATATATCCAGTGATAAACTTATGCTAGTAATAACTGGCAAAAAGTTTTAACTAGTTAATATTTAATATATATTTTTATCAGTCGAATTTATCTCATGGTGCCATCTGGTGTCTTATGGCGAGCGGGATGTTTTGGCTTGCGAACTGCCTTATAGTATACTGGTGGAAAAGTGGCTTCACCTTTTCCCCAAGGGACATATCTGCTCCTCTTCCTATATCTATGGCTGAGAAACAAAAAAAAATATCTACGGACTTCAAATTTGGTACACGAATCTCAAAAAACTGTAGGGCGTCATAATAACGTTTTGGGGGAAATTGTGCATACGAATATGATATCTGCCATAAAAATTTTAGGTTTTAAAAGTAATGCTGAAAAACAAAACCCTTCTTGCACAAAGCTTCAACCGAACTCTAGCGTATCAAACATCTATTATTGAGTGGCAATTGAACGGGCCGGATTTCTAAATAAGCTAAGTAGGCTGTAGCCTAGAGCGGCGAATTTTTCGGGGCGGCAAATTTTACGACCAATTAAAGCGGCATGCGGCATTAAAAAATTATTATAAAGATACGAATATTTTTAAGAAAGAAAACAAATAACGTAAATTAATGCGTAAACCGTAAACGTATATATAGTAGTACTAATATTTCGTAGCAAACATGGTCGCTGTGCGAGGGCAATTGCACCCCCTCGGCCCCTTCTCTCGGATTTCGAAGTTGAAAGAAAAATAGTATAACAGTTTAAAAAATTCGCCTGTTTCGCTTTCGATTTAGTGTGTTAAGGTACATAGATGATTCTAATATGTGTATCTATTTTAAACAGCACATACCACCCTATATTTTGCAGCTAACCAGCTACCTTTCCTCGAAGAGGGAGAATATTGTGACAGGGGTGGCAAATCGTAGCCTACAAGCGGCAAATCTTTAAATCCGGCCCTGGTTTCACACCAGTAGTTTGAACATCAAAAAATCAAGGAATCGATTTCAACACATGCAAAACCAATAAATCCACATATTCAGTGTAACAAAGCAATAAAAAATCGAAAATACCCGATGAAAGTGCAACCGAAACCAAAAGTTCTTTAGGACGAAAACAGACATCAGCAAACGAGGTCCCCATCTGAATTCGCAATCGGGGCACACGACAGCCTTGGCATTTCTTCGCGTCTCCTTCCCCACAGGGTCAACAAACCCATCTCAGTAGGTGATAGATTTCAATTACGAGACATTGTCTATACCTGTCACGGCCATGCTTTATCTGTACGAAGATTCATGGAACTCCTTGTTTCGGGATGCATCGGTATCCGGTTTGATTTCGATGATATTGCGGGATTTGGTGCAAGATCGGTATTAGGCAATATCAATCTAAGCTGGGTATCTGTGGGATTAAATTCAGGGCCGGATTTCTACATAGGCTAAGTAGGCTGTAGCGGCGAATTTTTTGAGGCGGCAAATTTTACGACCAATTAAAGCGGCATTCGCCATAAAAAAATATTATAAAGAAACGAATATTTTTAAGAAAGAAAACAAATATTTTACATTAATGCGTAAACCATAAACGCATGCATGCATATATACTAATATTTCGTAGCAAACATGGTCGCTGCGAGCGCAATTGAACCCCCTCCTCCCGGATTTCGAAGTTGAAAGGAAAATAGTAGAACAGTTTAAAAAATTCGCCTATTTCACTTTCGATTTAGTGTGTAAAGGTACATAAAATAGATGATTCTAATATGTGTATCTATTTTAAACAGCACATCCACATACCACCCTATTTTGCAGCTAACCAGCTACCTTTCCCCGAAGGGGGAGAATATTGGGACTGGGGCGGCAAATCAATCGTAGACTACATGCGGCAAATCTTTAAATCCGGCCTTGATTAAATTAATTGAGGTAATCATCCCAGTTATCTTCAATGTACCATGGACAACTCAACTTTAGAGAAGAAATCCAAAAACAATGAGGTTTTATATGGGCATTGTAAGACTTTTTTTTTTTGGATGCATCGGTATCCGGTTTGTGATTTCGATGTTTTTATGGGACTTGGCGCAAAATCGATATTGGGCTAGATCAATCTTAACTGGGTAACAATTTAATTCAAGAATTGGATTGTAATTAGGGTAATCATTCCAGATATCTTTAAGTGTACCATTGCAGTTCTACTTTAGAGAAGAAATCCATACAGATTACCGTTTTAAGTAGACATTGTAGACCGTATAAGTGGGTGATAGATTTCAATTACTAATACAACACGTTGTATATCCTTGTCACCAGCCGATACAGAGTCAACAAACCCATTGCCAGTAGGTGATAAATTTCAATTTCTTTACTATTTCTGTCCCTGTCACGGACATAATTTATCTGCACGAAGCTTCATTTAACTCCTTGTTACGGGATGCAGCGGGATCCGGTTTGGTTTCGATGTGCTTGGTGCAATATTGATACTTAGGGTTTGATCTATCTTAGTTGAATTAAATTAATTAGGGTAATCATCAAAGTTTTTATCTTTAGTGTACCATTCATAACTCTACTTACTATATAGAGAAGTAATCCACACAGATTAGCGTTTTACATAGACATTGGAAGAGTAAATCACTCTAATGACTAAATTCAACACAAAGTTTTAAAGCACTGAGGCTTTTAGCATCACTTCGATGAGAATTTGGATGATCCTCCGTGGTGGTTGTTTGGCTGATTTTGGCATATAAGAGCTTTTTATAGATTCCTCAGAAATCGGAATGAAAGAACAGTTAGAGACATTGGAGAAACAGTTATAGTTATGATACATTGACCAGCATGTTTGTTCCTCGACTTCTGGCGAGTTTGAAATTTAACAAAGAGTTCCTATATACCTATCATGCATGAAATATTGAAGAGGCATATTTACCACATGAAGACATTACGCTTGAATAAAACAATCTAGAATAAAACAATTCTTTTACTGAAGAAAATTGTAATTTCGCGGATGTGATTCAATTAAACGGCGAGTAACAGAATTTTTTTTTATCATTTTACAGTCAAACAATGTTTTTAAAGGATTAACGCCGGCAACTCTTGCTTGTCAGTAGTAGTCGTTTCACGGTCTTTTAGTCACTAAAATCCTCTTCTAGCCACTCTGATAAGCACTAATTGCGTTCTGCTACGTGGGTAACGGATGACTGTTGCCCGCAAACGGACAACCATACAGTTTATCTAAATGAGTCCTAATTTGACGTTTTGCTGGTCAAAAACAATTAGAGAATGACCGTTCGCACTGAAGAAGTATATGGTTAGTCCTATAGACCTAAAACACTAATTTTTAATTTTCCTAATAAAGTATTGCTTTGTTAAGCTGGAACTTTTCTACCAGGTATGAGAATCGTCATAAAAACAAAATGAATTAAATTTAAAGGAAAAAATAACGTCTGGTGATTTAATTATTATTTTTTGAAGTTTTAAGATGCTCCAAGCTGTTATATATGACATATTATAAATATTATAACTTAACCCCCTCAAAATCTTATATTTTGTACCTCAATTAAACTTAATAACTTAAATTATCTTTTTCATATATCCTTAATATCATTTAGTACTTTAACATCCCAACCACACCCTGTCGGCGACAAACAGTCGCCTAGATCAATCGTTCCCACAGAAACTGTTTAGTCATCACATTTTAAAGTTGAACTTTAAATCTCAACTGTTTAGTAATGACCACATTTTTCACATCTTGTATTCATCAACCCCCTCCACACAAATACTTTTTTATGTAACTCCAATTAAATTAATAACTTAAATTATCTGTTGTCATAAGCTAGTACATTTTAGTACTTTGCATCCGACCACCCCTGTCGGCGCAGACGTCACCTAGATCAATCGTTCTCCAGAAATAATCATCACATTTAAAGTTGAACTTTCAAACTTTCTCATAACTCTGATTGGTCAGTGAAGCAGAGCTCACCATTTTTCACCATTCTTGTGGGCATTCGATCACACCCTCTCGTCGACTGCAGACGACAAATCAACCTTCTCCTTATGAATAACTCACACATTTAAAGTTGAACTTTCAAACTTTCTCATAACTCTGATTGGTCAGTGAAGCAGAGCTCACCATTTTTCACCATTCTTGTGGGCATTCGATCACACCCTCTCGTCGACTGCAGACGACAAATCAACCTTCTCCTTATGAATAACTCTTAAATATAAGATCTTTAATTACTCCGAAGTTTCCCTGTCGACTTATTTTACCTATACATATGGCGACACCATTTAAAAACTTCTCAATTTATATATTAGCTTTACAGCATAATAGTTTCTCTTTTAAATTTGGTTTTATTTTGATGCGATTCTCTTATTCTTAATGAATATATGATTACTGGCAAAGCAAAACTTTCGTGTGATGGATAACACTGTATATTGATTGGTTAACGTTTCCCGGTAAACCACCAATGACATTTTTTTGGTGGAAATCCCTACACTATCTGTAACAAGATATTTGATTTAAGAAATGTAAGAATCATTTTTAGCGATAATATGAAAAAATTTATTACAGCAAAACTAATTTAAAGCAAAAGTTCCGACCGGCTATTTGGTTATTATTTTTAAGTTTTAAAATAGGATCGAAATCTATCTATAAACCGGATATTTTAAAAAAAAATTAGTACTTGAAGTGATCAATAGTTAAAACATTTGGTATTTGGTGAAACAACATTTGTTTCCGCTTTAATACAAATTCCTTTTGAAAAAATAAGATCAATAAAATCTTATAGGTAAAAAAAAGTACGAAGACGAAGCTAAATTAAAAACTAATCACTTTTAAGGTATACAAAATACTAATATAAAAAACTAGAGCTAAAAAGGTTACTAAATTTTGAGATTTTTTTATATTAATTTTATTTTATTTTGAGAAAGAAAACTTCTTCCTGTATGTTTTTCCGAAACTAAATATAACTTTAGCATTAGCTATCTACAGATGAATTAAGACCTAGTTAAAGGGTGTATGATAATGATGATAGTCAATGTCACGAGTTTACTTATTAATTACTTTGAATTCCCTATTACAAGCACTTTTTCATTATCATAAAGATATGACTTTATAATGTATAGGTTGATGTTGCAGTGAACTCCGGCGTACTTCCAAAAAGGTTAAGTAATAATAAGTATAGACTGATAGCATGATAGAAGGAAAATTTTGATGAGATGGTAATTCGGTAATTTTTAAAAAAGTTAAAATACATTTTGCTGTGCAAAAAGTATTAAAATTGTAGTTTTATAAAAAAAAAATTTAAGAATTTTGATGCTTACAGTTATGTTAAATTTTTATGTCATTTTGTACTTGTAAATTCGGAAAAAATAATGAAAAAATTCCAAAATGCCACATTTTTTTCTAAATGAACTTAATTTAACTAAAAATTATATTTTCGGAATTTTTTTTAAATTGTGATTGGACTACTTTTTAGTATCTTAATAATAATGTTTACCAGGGTGCCAAAATTTCCGATTCAATCATGATCCTTGTCATGATTCAAAAATTAAGATTTTCAATTTCTATTTTATACCAAGATTCCAGCATTTTTCATTCTGTATCTGTTGCTGTGAATATTCAAAATCCGGTGTATATGGACAGACACCGGTTGGACATTCACCATTTTTTGTTTTAATATAAAAATGTGGGTCAAGATTTTAATGTAAAAACAAAATCGCTCATTATAATTCAAAAATAGATAACTTCATCCGGGTTATTTCACCTTCTTTTTCGAAGAAGTCGAAGTTCTTTCCCCGCGTTGTTCCAGAAACCGATATTTAATAAATATATGTCGTTATTACTTCTAAATAATACAAATGAATTTCTATTTTTTTTCCTAGTGAATCCCCGTGAAACAACTTAAAGAAACATTGACCCATTAAATCGAAGATAACTGGAAACACAGAAAAAAAAATAGAAACTTCTACTTCCATTCAAGGGATGGAAACAAGGAACATCTTATCCGGTTTTTTTAAGAAAGTTATTTTGATAATACAAGAAAAATGATATAGAAATTAAATGATTTTTTTTAAAAACTTTGGTTAATTTTTGGGGGTCCCCAGAATTCTTCTCTTTTTTTTATTCGAAAGAGTTTTAAGAAATTGATAGTTAGGTATGGACATCAAGGATATTTTCGTCTGTCTGTACATTCGTCAGTACCCACTTCAACTTATGTTTTGACCGTCTGATTTTTAAAATTCCTTTTTTGTTAAAAAAAAAAAGTGTGACATCATAGACTTATTTTTTTTGTCCCTGGCAGTTTTACCTATCTCGATGGCGTTTTATTTAAATCAACACGAAAGATCACGCGTATTTCTCAGATACACTAGGATAAAAATTAATTTTTCAAAAGGTTAAATAATAAAATGCCCCATATTGCGTTAGTTTCCTTTGTCATTAGCTAAAATCTTACGATATGAAGTTTCTGAAAAAACGTAACTAAAAACAATGTGAACAACAAAATTGTTTCAAACGTAAGATAAACGAATGAAGATGCTCATCTTGAAAATTAACTTGGTTCTTTAGGTACAAGAATTAATTTATCATTTTAATACATATTTTAAGAAAAATTAATAACAAATTATGTAGTTTTTATGAAGGAAAATTATTTTTATACATATTTTAATACATATTTTAAGAAAAATTAATAACAAATTATGTAGTTTTTATGGGGGGAATTCATTTTTTTATGCGAAGAAAAAAATGAATAATTTTAATACTTTTTAAATAAATATTAAGCAATGAATAGTTGTTTTAAAAAATCAAATATCATGATAAAATAACTTTCTGCTGTCCAAAATCAATGTCGCCAAGTCGAACAAATCCGCCTAGTGTAACTTTTTTTCTTTTCTGTTTTTTTTGCAGTTTTTTTTATTCTATAATTTTATATCACACCATTTCATATAAATATTTTAAAAAATAAAACTGAAAAATTTAACTTACTTGTCAATAACACAAAACTCAAAATCCTCAGCACAGCTTCACACTTCATTCTTCCATTAGTATTCCAAAAAAGAAGATTTGATTGAATGTTTGAAAAATCGCAATTTTTTTTTACACAACAACAATAAATAATTTATCAACAAAAATATTCTTCAAAAAATATTTTTAAAAAAATATTCTTGAAGAATACGGGAAAACGGGACCACGCACGCGGTTGCAGTTAATTTAATCCCAAGACGAAATCGTCTGCTCGATGCACATTCGAAAATAAAAATGCCGCGACGAAACACGAACGGGTTGAATTGTACCCATCACTCTTGCAGCACACAAGGTCAATTATTCTGGAGCGCTGAGCTATTGCGGCGTCCGTTTAGTTTTCAGTCATGCTAGAAAATAAAAGCTATGAATTTTCACGGACCCATTTTGCCCAACCGACCTTTTCTGAGGCCGGATTTTCATTTTTTTTCTATCTTTTCCTTATCTTGTTTTTTTCCCTCTCTCATCCTCTCTTGTAGAGTTATTTCATTAAAAACTGATAGCGTTGATACAAAGTTCATGGAATTTTTTTGAATAACAGTTTTTCTTTGTCAATGTCTCTTTATTTTATACTAGCAAACTTATACCCGTTCTTCGCACGGAATAAAAAAATATCAAATAGATTCCAAATATGTGTACCATGTACCCTGTTATAGGATCATAAACTTATTATTGCGCTCGTTATAAATTATAAAATCCCGTTTCATTGCCTTAAAATTCCAAAATGAAAAATACGCTATAAAATGCATTCATAAATGTCATCACAATTCCCTCATAAATACATAAAACCTTTTAGCTCATTTGGCGCGTTTTGGAAAATAATTTGGCGAGAAAATAGATATAGCTACCCACACCCATTATACAGCTCTGCTCTAACACAATGACCTTCGAACAACCGACCAGCTTATAAATTATTTATAAAAGAAATCGCCTATTTGGCGAATTTTAGTTAATAATTTGGCGAGTTTGGCAACGTCTTTGGCGAAAAAATAAAGACATAAAACATTAATAGCTCTAGTGCGATGGCCTTAATTAACCATCGTAGTTCAGTAATAGCTTAACTATACATTTATTGCTTAAATATGCCTACATGCAGTCAACAGAAAAATCAATGAAAAAATCATCAAATAAACCCACAATAAAATCCAGGAATGAAGACTGGCGGAATTACGTCACTTGAAACATGTCAATTATTTTTCAAATAATGAATTTAGTTTCTGGAAGTAATGGCAAAAGAATAAAAAATAAACATTTTGAATTTTAAATGTTTTCGTTAAAAGTTTTATTTAATTTTTTCAGCCGATGGCATCAGGAAAGAGAAAAAATTATCGGATTTGAGCGAAAGTGGTGTATTTTTTTCAGAAAATTCGAATTTTCTCTAAAAATGGAACAAATATGAAAAAACTAAGCCTCAGGTGCACACGTTAGTATTAAAGGGAATCTATCTTTAAAATTTCGAATTCCTGTGGGTAGTATAAGTAGGTCTTTTACGATCCGATAACAGACACACACACAGACAGACTCTTTCTTTTATTATTATAGATAGAGCCCAAACATAGCTTACAACGACATAAAAGCCCAAGGTCTGCTGTGACTATTTCAGCTTAAGAGATGGAGGACAAAGGGTGTAAGAAGCAGATGCTGCGATTAGTTGGTGAAACTTTAAAAAAAAAAACCAATATTTAGTTACCTGGCTAGCTTGTTCAGGGTTGTATTTCTAAAAGCTAAAAGGCTGCAGTCAATTTGAAAATATTTTAGTTTCTCTCTCCACGCATGATAAAAGAAAAAACACAGATTTTAGATGGGGTTTAGTAAATTCAATAAATTTGTAAAACCATTGTCATTATTTAACATCTGCCACCAATTGCTCATTAACAGAAATTGACGGGGTGGCGGTTCACCACACATGCAACTTCTGATATGCCATCAACAACTAGGTGGCGCTGATTTACAGCCACGTTCCTACCACTATTCCAGATTACAAAGTTAATAGTAGTATATAAGCCGAGGTAACTCATCACCACCTTGAGGATCCTTTTGGTAGACTGTGGGTTACTGAGGCCGCTACAACGGCAATTAAATATTTTTAAAAATTAATAATTATTAGAATTGGTTTTAGTAGCATTAACACATTAACAACGACTTTGTGAGTTCATTAACACCTTCATTTCCGAACGTTTTTTTTAAATTAATTTTTTGTTAATTTTTTCGACATTGTTCAAACTACGGTCTTCATTTGTCTTATATATTGTTTATTTAGATAAAAAAAATAATCAATTTACCTTCATAGGAAAACAATTTATTACACCATTAACGATGATTGCCAAAAAAATTTGCTACAAGAAAATTAGCTTTATGCTTAAGTTTATTTAGATAAACTTAAGCATAAAGCTAATTTTCTTGTAGAAAATTTTCTTGGCAATCATCATTAATGGTGTAATAAATTATTTTCCAATAAAGGTAAATTGATTATTTTTTCCTTGTGTTTCCCTTTTTTTACTATTATTTAATACTTATTATTAAAACTCATTAATAATTAAAAGGGTTAATTTGCTAATTTTTATACTTAAAGGTATCTAGAAAAAGCTGATAGTTTTTCAGTCCTATTCAATAAAATTTAAATTGTCCAATCAAATTTTCATGAGTAGCATTTATAAAAACAAAATAAAGAAATATCATTACAAATAACACTGAAATTTATCATATCATCAGAACCAAAATTTCAACAAAAAATTAAATAATTTATCATGTTTTGCTGTGTAAAAAAGTAACCTCTATTTTTCAAAGACCAGGTAAAACAAATACCATTTAATATTTACTTTCACATCTTTCTACACAAACGTAGTAACCTACTTTGACGTGAGTTTTTTTCCCTAACAGGTAAATGAGGTTTTCCCTAGAGATTTTTAAGTTTTGTTTTTGTTATTTGGCTCAGAGGAACGATAAAAGTGTATTGACGTCATAATTCTTTTGGTTTCGTTTTCAAATGCGTTGCTTTATGGCTTTATAAAAGTGTTTTTCTCTTATCTTTGTAGTAGCGGATCTAGAGGACATCTGCCCTTCCCCCAAATGAATTGCTCTTGTACTAGATAAAAAAAATCAAGGGATCTTAAATTTATCTTTATAAATTGTAATAAATGTATTTTAAAATATGGATAACTAGCACATTTATACCCGTTCTTCGCACGGAATAAAAAAATATCAAATAGATTCCAAATATGTGTACCATATACCCTGTTATAGGATCATAAACTTATTATTGTTTCCACTCGTTATAAATTATAAAATTCCAAAATGAAAAATACGCTATAAAATGCACTCATAAATGTCATCACAATTCCCTCATAAATACATAAAACCTTTTAGCTCATTTGGCGCGTTTTGGGAAATAATTTGGCGAGAAAATAGATATAGCTACCCACACCCATTATACAGCTCTAACACAATGACCTTCGAACAACCGACCAGCTTATAAATTATTTATAAAAGAAATCGCCTATTTGGCGAATTTTAGTTAATAATTAGGCGAGTTTGGCAACGTCTTTGGCGAAAAAATAAAGACATAAAACATTAATAGCTCTAGTGCGATGGCCTTTATTAACCATAATAGTTCAGTTTTTGCTTAACTATACATTTATTGCTTAAATATGCATACATGCAGTCAACAGAAAAATCAATGAAAAAATCATCAAATAAACCCACAATAAAATCCAGGAATGAAGACTGGCGGAATTACGTCACTTGAAACATGTCAATTATTTTTCAAATAATGAATTTAGTTTCTGAAAGTAATGGCGAAAGAATAAAATAAACTTTTTGAATTTTAAATGTTTTCGTTAAAAGTTTTATTTAATTTTTTCAGCCGATGGCATCAGGAAAGAGAAAAAATTATCGGATTTGAGCGAAAGTGGTGTATTTTTTTCAGAAAATTCGAATTTTCTCTAAAAATAGAACAAATATGAAAAAAACTAAGCCTCAGGTGCACACGTTGGTATTAAAGGGAATCTATCTTAAAAAATTCGAATTTCTGAGGGCAGTATAAGTAGGTCTTTTACGATCCGAAAACATTCCACACAGACTTTCTTTTATTATTATAGATAAATGTATTTTAATGCTCTGTAATTATATATTTTAATTAATTATAATGAATAATAAGAAATATATTTCAATGGTTTATATAATATAAAATTAATTTCTCTCATTATTTAAAATGTATAATTAATTACTTCAATTGTCCCTAGACGGAAGCTTTAGCCTAAACATAACAAGTAGGTTTGTAACAGAATCTGTCACTTAACCCGCTTCCACACAACAGTTGTGTTTAACAGCTAAAAAGGCGACAAACGCAGCATTAATATTCGGTCTTAGCCCCACCAAGCAACATGTTTTAGATCCTTTTCACCTTTACTTGTGGTTATTGGGCTTATTTTTACATTTTACCATGATATGAATGTTAATAATGTTTGAATGATAATGATAATATGAATGAATAACGTTTTTTTAATTTATTGTTATTTTTTTTTAAATCGCGTAATAATGCTTCTGTATAGTTAGTGGACCATCATCAGAAGAGTATCTACCAGGATCCAAAAATCCTTTTTATTATAAAAACATATTTAATTTTAAACTCACAAAAATATTTTAGGTTCCTTGAACTTTATCTTTAATCATAAAAAATATATAAAAATCTCCTCAGAAGATTAAAAATGTATATTCATGTCCGCGTTGACGTATGAAGTGAAATATTCACGCTTGACCCGTCCTTTAACGGTAACTGTAACGACCGACGACTTTGTTTCTAAAAAAGAAATTACAAAGCTGGAAGATTACAAAAAATTATATTGTCTGTGTTGTACCTCGAAAATCTTCTAGAACTTCCGGGAGGTGTATCGAATCTATTGTTCTTATTGGGTGACGTCACTGCGGTGGTTTGCAAAAATTGTAAATGATATATTCTTAAATTTGTTTCATACTTTTATAAACGCTTCAAAATTCTGAAATTGGATTAACATATTACAATGTGGCTTGAAATCACAGTAGAATTTAATCAGAATCCTATTTTAACTTCACTGCAACATTTTTTTTCGGCATAAAAACTAGGATTTAATATCTTCAGTTGGTCACATTAGTTGGAAAATTATTTATTTTAAAGTTCTTCATGTATTCTTGCCCCCCAAATAGCTGATTTATTTAAAAAGTATTATACTAAAATTTTTCCAAATTGAGAAAAAAAATAACCATATCCTTCCATTTTTAAGAGATACACTGGGTTTAAAGCGATTTCTAAAACATACTAAAAAAAATTCAAATATCACGCAATACATGTAAAATAGGAAAGCTAAAACTAACAAACCAGTCAACCAACATATTAAAAGTTTCAAAGTTAGAAATTAGCCTTTAGGTTTTTTTTTTGTTAGGTTTCATTAATAGCAATTTTCAATTATTTCGTTACTTATATTGCACCGATTGTATTTTTAAACAATGTAAAATATTGCATGGAAACTAAACATATTAATTTATGAAACTAAGTATAGGTCTGTGCCACATATGACACACTGAGCAGTGAAAGTTTAAAATTCAAAAGTACATAAATATTAGGAAAAGGAACATATAGGTATTATAGTAGAAAAGAAGCAATTTTAACCTACTTTTTTCAACTCGAAAGAATTAAAAAAAGTAAACATAGGTATTGATGTGCTACGATGTTCATCTGTCCGTATACCCCCTTGCAAATTAGGTTCTATCCGTCGGATCTTAAGAACAATTTTGTTAGAAATGTATGGCATCACAAACCTGCAGGGGTAGGTACATATATTTTCCGGATTGTGTGCTTGATCAGACCCGCTTATAAGCCTTCGTCAAGTAAGACAGACACAGAAAGAATTTTTACTGTCACAGAGAAAGGAAGTACACCCAGGGCGAAGGCGGGAATCGAATCCGCGCCCGTTACAGCGCGCAGACTGCTAGTGTAATGGTCTGCGATTCAAACCACTAGGCCATCCGGTCGCCATCAGAGACCTACATTTCATCTTTTTTGTCCGTTTGTCTATGCGTACGGACGGACATTTGTCTACCTGATTTGGGTTTGAAGAACAATCTCAGTTTCATCTTTCCTTGATCTTTAAAACTGATTAGGTTAGGTTTTGAGTTATCGTCGCACTAGAGCTATACAAGAGCTTTTGGCTACGGGAGTCGTAATTTAGAACCACTGTCAAGTGACTGCCCGATAGGCATCTAACACAACATTTAAGGGCGACATCGTATACGCAGGGTCGGGACTTGGCAGCATACTTAACGTGAACTCCCCCTATACAGTGTATTATTAATCGGATTTGTAGCTGCACAGATCGTCTATTGATCGGCAGTTATTTTGGTAATGCCCTGACCACGGCCTACTCAACTGACTAAGGCCGAAGAAGCTTTCTCAAACAAGCTCCGGGACAGAAATTTTGACGTCATAGTTCCGAGTGACGTTGTTCCGAAGATGAAGGCAACCACTCGTTCACGGCTGACCACAATTTCAGGGTTCCGAATGCGTCCGAACTAGTTTCTCGATCTTCGGCACTGGGAACAGTGACGTCAAAATTTCCGTCTATGCTCATGTTTGGGAGAGCTTCTCTGGTCTTGTTATTGAAGTTGGCCGTGACCTGTGACCTTTCGCATGCAAGGCAAGTGCTTTACCAACAGGGATGGGCCGTGATAGCCTGTGGTCAGGTCTGGTCTGGATCGGAAGGTTGCGATCGAGTCCCGTCTTCCGAAGACCCCGTGTTATGCTATGAGTGACGTGCAGTTAAATCCGTCGTGGTCCAAGTCCTCTAAGTTCCCATACCAAATCAATACCTCTGGGGTGACAAGCCAATTCTGGGGATCCTCTAGTTGGCCTCTGTCTCTAAAAATTAGATTGGATCCACTTATGTGTGTGTGTTGTCTGTTGTGTCTGTCTTACTTGACGAAGGTTTATAAGCGGGTCTCTGACCAAGCACATAAACCTGAATATATATGTATACCAACCAACCAACCAACAGGGCTCCTCCCCAGCCCCTTTAAAAACTTACGTTTGTCAGTTACAGCTTTTTCAAATGCAGAGATTGTCACGACCACTGGGGTTTTTTAGTGGGTCGAACAAAGCAGCTAGGGGTCACGGGGTGGCGAATATGGGTCGGCAAGTGAACCGCGATACATAGAACTGATGACAAAAATGTCTCCTGACGGTTGAAATATAGTTATCGGGGTTTATTCATCCGTAACTGTGTCTTCCGGACCTCTAATTAACCGTATTGAAAAAAATGAAGATACCTATTTTTTACTTCGTGAAAAAAATTGGGCAATTCTAATACAGAACAAAAATATATTATATAAACAAGTAGGTTTGTAACAGAATCTGTCTCTTAACTCGCTTCCACACAACAGTTGTATTTAACAGGTAAAAAGGCGCCAAACACAGCATTATTTCTATATTAAACATTTACATGCTAAATTTGGCTAGTTTCATTTATTTTATTTCGAAAATTCAATAATTATTACTTATCGTTTGCAAAAATTAATTTATATTTCAAAAAAATAAGTATGTAATATTCCTCGCTTTTCAACAGAATAAAAACATTCCATATCAACATACAAAGAAACTCGTAGTGAAATATATTTGACGTCATTTCAAACTGATCGATGCCTCAAAAATAAATTTATTTTAATTTATTGTCTAAAAGAATTAAAGTTTCTCAAGCGATTGTTGCGAATGGCAATGGTGATTTAATTCCAATAAAAATGGCTTCCTATGCATTTTAAATAACCATTAAATTTTGCAGTTTTTTAAATAATTAAAGTACTTTAAATTCGAATTCTTTTCTGACAGACGGACAGACAGACAGACGGACTGAACGATTATAATACCTTCCACTTTTTATGTTATAAACGTAGTGTGGAAGCCAAAAAATGACTGAAAGGTACCTTATAAATATTCATCAACACCACATTATTATTATTTTCACATTTTTTTAACAAAATTATTTCAAGAAAAAGGCAAAACTTTTGAAACATTAATGTTTAAACGATCATAACGAGTGCGATTTTTGATAATTTTCTTGTTTTTTGCAAGAAGTCTGTCTGTGTCCAAAGTCCTGACCGCGTGTTTAATGTTGCTGAAGGTGCGTTGAGTGCCTCCTACGGTTTGACCTCGTCACTTGGCCGCTGTTCGAAATTACCACAAAACTACATAAATAAAAAAACACTATTTTAATAGCTTTAAGCCTCGCAACAGTAAGATGTTATTGTAAAGTGAAAAAAAAAATCTATAGTATTTAGATACATACCATGGTCCACCTAAAAAATAGTGAAACTAGTTTGAAAAAATTTGCATAACAATCGAAACTATAAGAACGCTTTAATATAATTGCCGGTCTCGATTTGGCAATTTGTGTTACGTTGCCAAGCAACGAAAATACTAAAATATGGTAAACATTCCAGTTCATATTTCATACAACTTGATAAGTATTAAGCTTTTTTTTATGTTAATAATTTTGAGTATAGAAATTACTATGAAATGAATCTTATAGTTATTTTATTTAAAGCTAACAACTTTTAGCCTACTGTGGGAAGTGTTTTTCTGTATCCGGAGTGCGGGGGTTTTCCACATATTTTATAGAAAGATGTCAAAGATTCATGTATTGTCTATTAATATTATGCTATGTAAACATATATATCATAGTAAAAGTATTAGATTGGCAGATCACGTGACCTCCAATGCTAACGACGGGACGCGCATGGAGGCTAAATAAGAGGGCAAAATGGCCAGTGTTGCTGCCACTTTAAGGAGAAAAATACTACGAAAAAATACCATTGAATTCCAAAATCACAAAAAAAATACTAAAAAAGATTCCAAAATGCAGCTAGTATTTCTACGATATTTTTTTGTAATTTTAGAATTAAATGGTATTTTTTCGTAGTATTTTTCTCCTTAAAAGGGCAGCAACACTGTCCATTTTGCCCTCTTATTTGGCCATGCGCGTCCCGTCGTTAGCATTGGAGGTCACGTGATCTGTCAATCTAATACTTTAACTATGATATCTATGTATGTAAATTATAAAGTTTTAATAAAGTTGTAGTTTTTTTCCCAGGCGGGGCATTTACCAACTTATGGTTGTAATACTACCAGTTGGCCTCGAATTGGGTTTGGAACTTGATAAGTATAACAACCCAAAAAGTTAAATTTCTAGCTTACCAACGAAAAGACCGGCCATTACGTCTTATAGCTGTACCAAAAGAACAACCATATTATTTTTTTTTATTCCAAATTGTATTTCGTGAATAGCAACGTTCAGGAAGTTATTTGCGGAAATGCTTATTGAACCATGTATGCCATGGTTATTTATCATAATTCTCCGTTAATTATGTAAATGATAATGATAATTGATGATGTTGGAATGCAGATCATCACGATTTTAGTTACATCTTTCATTACGCGTGGGCTATTTTCGATGCTTTTATGTTTAAAGAAAAGCGGCGCGCTTGACAATGTTTATCCAATTTTCAGAAGGTAATTAAGTTCTAATTCCAAGATAGTAAAGTTCTAATTTAAATTTTATAGGTTTTTTAAGGTTAAGTAGACTGCCACAAAAGAAAAGTTTTCAGGATGAGTGAAAATTTATTCGTTAACGCAAAAGTTAGTCATCATCATTAATATCCAAAAAAAAAAGTTTGAAGTAGTGTAAATTTTTAGTAACTTTAGTACTAGTATTTTTTTTAATATACGAATAAATTGTAACATTTTGTTGTATTAAACAAATATGAACTACTAGTTTTATTAAGGGGATACGGTACCCAAAACATTATTTCTAGAAATAATAACATAAACTTGTAAATTATAGTGGTTTTATATAATGTTCACTCTAAATAAACATTTTCTAGTAATAAAAACAAATATTTACAAGTAGATTTTCATTTATTTAAAGAAAAGTCAAAAATTTGAACTTTTTTAAAACGCTACTCCTCTTTCAATTTTGAGAATAACTCCAACAAACCTTTATAGTTCGTTTTTAGTAATATTCGTTCAAGAACTGTGCATGGATTTTAAAATGTGAGCTACAGTTATAAAGTAACATGCATTTATATTGAAAATCACAAAAAAATTACAAGTTATTGAATTTAACATTAAAAAAAATCAACTCTACATAGTAGACCTTATTCCATGCACAATTGTGTGCACCATATATATATATACGAGGGCTGTTTTTTTTTTTCAACCTCCGATGGGCTGTAACAAAAAGACGGGTCAAGATACAAAAAAGATTTTTTTACCAAAAGTAAAGTCCAATACTGCTTATTTCTCCATATAATCACCTTGACGATTAAAGCATTTGTCATATCTGTAAACAAGCTTTGAAATACCCTCTTCATAAAATGTAGCCGCCAATGATTTGAAGGTAGTTTTGACGGTTTCTTTGAGTTCCACGTCAACTTGGAAGCGCTACTATCCAAGCCACTATGCTTATCAATAATTCACTTATGGTAAACCTTCGAGTTTCCCTAAACACTTGGTCAACTCGCTGAACAATACTGATGTTCATGAAGAAGGGGACCAAGGAAGCAAGTCTGTCGCTACAGACGGTATTGTTCAGCGAGTTGACCAAGTGTTTAGGGGGACCATGGAGTATAAAAATGCAATTTTTTAGTTTTGCATGTATTGGTCTGAAAATTTGTAGGAATGTGAGAACTATCAGCTTAAATAGCTGATATAAATTTCAAGACATTTGAAAAAAAAATAATTAAAATATAATTAATTTTTTAAAAAAATTATTTAATTTACTTAAAATGCCAAACACGCATTATTTTTTTTTCAAATGTCTCAATTATTTTTTTCAGAATAGTATGAAGTTGGTTTATTAGGAATTTCAACTTTTTTTTTAAATCAAAGAGCCACAATTTAATTAAAAATTAAAACTAATTACATATTACATAAATTTTGAATAAAATGATAGATTATCATACCATTTAAATGTAAACAACTTAATTTTATGTAGTACAATTATCTTTAAACAGCAAAATTCTAAATTTCAAATACTTGACGAAACACCAGACAAAAAATCATAAGGTTACGAGAAGAATTGGAACGTGAATAGCATTTTGAAAAGTGAAAATGTCGTAAAATTTCAATTCAGAGATACAGGCATTTGAAAATGAAACTGTTATCCAAAATTGTTACTTCATCTTTAAACTTCATTGTAGAACAAAATATGTAGTGTTTTATTATCTGGATTATAATAAGTAAGTTTATGGCTATATATTAGTCATTATAGGGTATTAGGGCCATTTTTTCTAAAGAAATTAATATAATTGGTATTAAAAATATTCCCATTATTATAGGTATTATATAGTTAAAAGCTTTAGTTTGAAATTCTACTTTATTTGAAAAGATTTATACTTTTAAACATATATCAATGAGAAGAGTAACATTAATGAATAATGAGTATAAAGGAAAATACTTACATATCATGGAATTATCCTTAATTATAATTGGGTACACTAGTAGAAATAGAATGTAAGCATACAAGGTGAATAAAAGGCTCTATTTATTTTTTTAAAGAACTAAACTAAAAATTACTGAAAAAGTTTGTATTAAAAAATGAAAAACTTTATAAACTAATTAAGTTATTGAAAAGGGTAGTGATGAAAATTTAAAAAAGGAATCATAAATAGTCCACTTCCTTTTTTAAAACCCTTTCCCAAATTTTTTTGAAGTTGCTTTTTTTACATTTTCTTCCCCTTTTTTACACTGGTTGGACTTTGAACTCAAAAGGGCTTTCCTTTTCTTCTCTGCGTATTTCTTTTTTACTTTTTGGGAAGCAATGGCAAAAAAATCACAATTTATTCATTTTTTCCCGAGAATTTCCATTGATTTTTGCACCCCGGGTTGAAATAAATTATGCTGAAATCACGAAATTTCCCAACCTCTTTTGGAGCAAAGACTTTTTTTGGACACTTGCCCTACAACTATGGACTCTCTTTTGGCATTTTAAAGTTTTTGTCTTGACACCTTTTTTAACATTCACAGATGAGGGCGAAAAATGGGGAAGGGATGTTTTTTTCGAGATTTCGGGCTTAACGTGTCTTCATGAGTCGGGATGGCACGCTTCCTTCAAGGCACGGCACTTTGGGTAAACCCAAACTTTCCCCCTTGGGGCAAGCATATGCTGGGGTTGGCATTGGTTGACATCAGTGATCAGGGAGCAAAGAGGGCCCGCTTTATCTTCACAACTCAGGGGGGTTCTTCTTTATGGCCTGCCGATAATACCGGGGGCAATGATGGTCCCCCTCATGTGCCTTTTCCCTTTTTTCCCCCCAGGGGCAACTTCTTCACCTTTCCCCTTTTTTTGGGGGTTTTGAAAAGCTTACCATTTTGGTCATGATTTATCATTTTTTTTTCCACCACTGCGGGGCCAAGATTTTTGTTCGTTTAAGACGGTTTTTTGGTCCCCCTTTTTAAAAATTACCCTTTACAAGCATCTTTTTTACCCTTAACTTTCCCAAAAAAAAAGGAGCGACATCTCCATATTCGATAGAAAGTTTTTTTGACAAACGTAGGTTTTTTTATTCGTACCAAAAAAACTCTTTGAATTCTCCCAGTCATCTTGTACATTTAGGACAGACTTAATGGTTGTCGTATTTCCCTTTTTTGATCTTTTTTTTGCTGGCAAAAATATCACTTTTAAAAATTTTATTTTTTTTTTCCGAGTTTTATTGGGTTTCCTTATTTGAATTTTTTGATCCCAGGGGGGAAAATAATTAAAGCTTTAAATTAAAACTAATTCCAAAAAAAACCCTTTTTTAAGAAAACTTCTTGGGCCTTGCTTTTCAATCACCTATTTTGGGAACATTGGCTTTTAAATTGGAAGCCAGTCCAAAAGTTGACTTTTTTGAAACTGACAAACACATAAAGTGAAAAATTTTTTTTTGCAGGGAACATTTTGAAGTAGTGTTGACCACATGGTATCATCCCTCAAGGTGTAACTGGTTGATGCTGTAAGTAACTAGTTCAGGGAGGAAAATCCATAACTGCAACAGGTGATGGGGGTGGTTGTGGGATGGAACAGTGACATTTGCAGACGGTCTTTTTTGCCACGTTTCTTGGATTCTTGGCCTGTTTTTCTTGGCCCTTTTTGGAAACTGGCTTTCGCCAACGAGAACTTATGCTGTGATTTTTGTCAACAAACTTTAGTTTGAAATTCTACTTTATTTGAAAAGATTTATACTTTTAAACATATATCAATGAGAAGAGTAATATTAATGAATAATGAGTATAAAGGAAAATACTTACATATCATGGAATTATCCTTAATTATAATTGGGTACACTAGTAGAAATAGAATGTAAGCATACAAGGTGAATAAAAGGCTCTATTTATTTTTTTAAAGAACTAAACTAAAAATTACTGAAAAAGTAGTTGTATTAAAAAATGTAAACATTTTACTAATCCACTAATTAATATTATTCTCGTAAAAGGTTATGTGATGAAAAGTTGAAAAAGGAATCACTAAAATAGTCCACTTCCGTATGTTATACCTTCCAATTTTTGAAGTTGCTTATTTTTTACAGTCTTCACCTTTTTACACTTGCGTTGGACTTTGAACTCTAAAGTGCTTCTCTTCTTCTTCTGCGTATTTCTTTTTTGATCTTTTTTGGAAGCAATGGCAAAAGAAGCATCACTAATTATCTCATTTTTTGCCGAGCTGATGATTTCCATTGATTTTTTGCATCCCAGGTTGAAATCACTTATAGCTGAAATCACAGCTAATTCCAACCTCTTTTTGGAGACGAAGACTTCTTTTGGACACTTGCTTCATATCACACTATGGAGACTCTCATTGGCATTTTGAGTTGGAAGCCAGTCCAAAAGTTGACTTTTTTGAAACTGACAAACACATAAAGTGACATTTTGCACTTTATGTGTTTGTCTTTGCAGGGAACATTTTGAAGTAGTGTTGACCACATGGTATCATACATCAAGGTGTAACTGGTTGATGCTGTAGTAACTAGTTCAGGAGGAAAATCCATAACTGCAACAGGTGATGTGGGTGGTTGTGGCATGGAACAGCTGACATTTGCAGACGGCTCTTTTTGCCACTGTTTCTTGGCATTCGCTGTGGCAGCTGCTTTTTTCTTGGCCTTGTTGGAAACTGGCTTTCGCCAACGAGAACTTATGCTGTGCATTTTTGTCAACAAACTTCAATTAAATATACTTCAATTAAATATAATTCAGATAGAGATATAATGCTAGATATAAAAATCTAATAAAACATGAAGCTAAACCGAAACTAAATTCAAAAATTCGAAGAAAACAAGAAAAATCGCTATAAAAATCATAGATATCATAATTAAAGTATTAGATTGGCTGATCACGTGACCTCCAATGCTAACGACGGGACGCGCATGGAGGCTTTTTTGGAGGTCCTTATGGCCAGTGTTGCTGCCACTTTAAGGAGAAAAATACTACGAAAAAATACTATTTAATTCTAAAATTACAAAAAAAATATTAGAAAAGGATTTAAAGTCACTAAAAATATTCCAAAATGCAGTTAGTATTTTTACGATAATTTTTTGTAATTATAGAATTATTCTAAAATACTAATATGCTCTTTATACTTTATAACTAAACTTTTAACTTAATTTTAGAATTTATTTTAGAATTATTCTAAAATATCGTAAAAGTACTAGCTTCATTTTGGAATCTTTTTAGTGACTTTAAATCCCTTTCTTGTTTTTTTTGTAATTTTAGAATTAAATAGTATTTTTTTCGTAGTATTTTTCTCCTAAAGTGGCAGCAACACTGGCCATAAGGACCTCCAAAAAAGCCTCCTTGCAGGCCCGTCCGTGGCCGAGTGGTTAAGGCATCAGCCTAGAGGTTCAACCTTCTCAGGAGTGCGGGGATTCGAATCCCACTTACTACCAGTCATCCTATAAATCGGATCTGTGCTGGAAATAGTAGAAAATCCTCATCACGGATAGGCCCGAGTATACAGGGACAGACGTGCTCGTTAAATCTGTGGAGTCCAAAGTCCCGACGGCGTTAGCGTACGATGTCGCTCGAAGTTCCGTTGGGTGCCCGCTCAAGTGTCGACCTCGTCACTTGACCAGGGTTCTAAAATACGAGGCGTTATTGGCTGTGTTAAAGCTCCTGAAGGAGGCTAGAAATAGGCAGCCGGAAACGATTACCTTACCTACCTCCATGCGCGTCCCGTCGTTAGCATTGGAGGTCACGTGATCAGCCAATCTAATACTTTAATTATGATATCTATGATAAAAATGCGCTGAAAATGGCGCATTCGAAAATAAACACAGATTCTTCAGTTACAGAAACAGTTAATCTGTGTCTATCAAGTAATGCAGTATAAGCTTGTTTTCTATGAGAAAGGAAAGTTACAAGTGATGGAGTTTTACGCTTTTTGAAACTTGGTAGGCAACACTATGTCATACAAAAACAGCTATAACTCTGGAACTAAACAATTGATTAATACAGTTCTTGTTTTAAATTAAAGATAAATGTTGCACAAATATTATTATTAAAAAAAAAATCTTCAAAATTTGTTATTTTTTCATCATTTGCAACCTCCATGGACCCCTTAGGGAAACTCAAAGGTTCACCATAAGTGAATATGGACTAGCAGTGGCTTGGAGGACAGAAAAAAAATGACGTAAAGCTTCCAAATTTACTTTTTTTAAACGAAACCGTCACAACTCCCTCCCAATCATTGGCGGCAACATTTTATGAAGAGAGTATTTCAAAGCTTGTTTACAGGTATAACAAATGCCTTAATCGCCAAGATGATTATGTGGAGAAATAAGCAGTATTGTACATTACTTTTGGTAAAAAAATCTTTTTTGTATATTGACCCGTCTTTTTGTTACAGCCCATCGGAGGTTGAAAAAAAACAGCCCTCGTATATATATAAGAACACAGGTTAAACATTTCAAAATTCTAACTTAATTATCAAAAAAGCCTTAGGGGTTTATTAAACACTATAATTGAAAAACGCGAAACAGAGAAAAATGTTGAAAGCAGACGAAATACGCATTCAAACTTATAGGAATGACTCCAGAAAATATTTAATAACTTTTTTTCTACAGAAGATATCATTATAAAACTTTCAGTAAATGTTCAGAAAGATATTGTGAATAATAAGAAGTAAAAACTGAAAAAATCGAATCGATTTTAAAATTGTGATCTTACATATTAAACTCACGTGCTTTTTCGTAAATATAATTCATTTTCGCTCGTGCAGAAATTTCTTTTAAATTAAAAATTTTCATAAATCCTATTTTTACATCAACATTGCGCAATGCAATGCCTAAAAGAGCAATTGTCTCACGTTTTGCTCCTTTCTCTCCTCTTAGGTTAAGAATTTAAAAAAAATGGACCGTAAATGACGTCTTCAGTACAGAAGGAATAAGCTCCTAAAATTTGGTATCTGTACGTACCATTAACAGTTTTGGCTGAATTTGATACCTGAGTCAGTCAAGACTTCTTCCTTAGATATAAAGTAGTGGGTGATAAATATACTTTTGCCTATTGGTAGCATGCTCTTAATTTCAGCCTTGCCCTATATGCAAGGCGCTTTAAAAACAGCATACCTACCTTAATTTAAAATTAACTTTTAACTTTTGTGAGTTGGTCTCACATTTAGATTGAAAATGTTATTAATAGATGGCAGCACCACACATTTTGGAGGAATAGTTTTTAATAGATATTAGGCAACCATTGACTACGCCTTACCTGCATTCAGTTGTTTTTCACTTTAATTTTATTTTTGAAAATTTTAACTTAAAAATTAGAAAAAAAACATTTTTTTCTGGAAACATATCACTGCCAATTATAACACGTAAAGCGGTCACACACAATAGCTTACATCAATACGTCAAATCTTTTATGTACAAAACATCCATATATATACTTCCACAAATAATTTCATACTATCCAATTGATTTGAAATGTCTTACCTAGAAAACACGCTAAACTATTGAGTCAAACTCGCTTGGTTTATGTTATATATACTCAAGTTTAACCGGTATAGGGTTCTAGGGTAGAGTCCTTCAATATTGATTTAAACGAATACGTAAGACACGACATCTAGTAGCTTTGGCGAGTTGGCGATCACTTTTCCCTTCACCTTCTCCAGCAATTCAATAGGGTATTTGACTAAAAAAAATTTACTGGCTTAAAATATTCCTATGCCAAAAATATTAGATATATTTTTCTTTTTTTCAAATACCCAATAAAAAGGGAGAAAAATAAATTTTAAAATTTGGACAAAAAATTACACCCGAAAACGCTTTGTGGCTGTCACGTGGTACCTATGACGTCATTAGTAACTATAAACACACTTTGAAACACCATTTTGGTATCTACTCTAAGCAAATCTGAGCTATCTCTCTGCTTGTGTAAAACCTCCTTCCATTATCTATATAATTCTTTTTTTAATAGTATATTAAATAAAATCAGTTTAATTGCAAGCAAAAAAACATCTCACACCGGTTTCTTATATAAAGAAACTAGTGACGTCAGCCAAATCGACTTGTTTGTGATCACGTGACGTACCGATGAAAAATAAGCCATTTTAAAATGATTTTTACTAATTATTTAAAGATTTATTTTGAAAAAAATATATATGCGTTTGTTATTTTTGGGTTCGAACTATAATTAGTTTAATATTGGAAGATATTTTAGCGTTACAGTCAAGTACCCTATTATGAATCAGAGCCGGCCCATAGCAATCCGCCGTGGACACGGGTTACCACATGACAAAATTCGCTACGGCTCTGTCTACGTTAGTAGTTCTAAAATCTACCCAGGTAATATAACCACACGGCCCCGCCTGGACTTACATGTCCTTCACAGTTTTCTCTAAGAATAACTATTTGATACTACATTACTCCTTTCGATAACGCTGGCCTTATATTATGAATACCATTTACTCTTTTTTTAAATAATAATAATAATAAAATCACGTAGATCAACATGCGACAGTGTGCGCAACCTATAAAGATAATTATGGGTTATAAATATAAAGCCCATGTTACCAAAATTTGCATTATGCGTTACCTAAAATTATGCGTTATCGTTAACTTGATTTCATTCTGCCACAAAAAGTTTAAATGTTCCTTATTTCAAATAATTTCTCGAGAGAGAGATAGATATAAGTAAAACATAATTGAAAATGGACTATGTGGTTTACCTAAAAATCAAGGGGGTCTTTTTTTTTCTGGGCCCCATATTATGGATAGTTGTTGTTGTTGTTACTAATGCCACTTGGGAAACCCAAGCTCTTCCCGCGGAGCGGGAAAGGATTAAGGCAAATGGGTGCGGTTCCTGAGGAGAGATGCCCGTGTAGAGATCTACACGACAGGAATCCGTCTTGGCATCGTGCTGACAGGAGCTGACATCTATCGCCACCTCCACAATTTAGACATGTGCCCTGAAGGGATGGGACATAGTCTCCAGGGACCTGTACCCGTGGGAAACTGCGCCATGACCGCCCACAGGACTTTCGGACCCACAGATTTTAACGAGCACGTACTCCGCATATACTCGGTGGGTCTTCAGTGGTATCGGGACTCGATCGCGGTACCTTCCGATTCCGAGGCCTTAACCACTAGGCTATCCACGGCTCACCCTTATGGATAGTGCCCACACTAACCAAGTGGGTCCATATAGGTCCCTTGTTAGTGTGCTACCTGGGTAGTGATTCTACACTGCTCAAAACATAGGGGAATACTTTGCGTACTTTTTTTTTAACCCTTTCAATTCCAACTTTTTATTTTTTATTCTGAAAATCTAAAATTTGTGAAATAGATTCATTATGCATCTAGAATGAAATGGTAAAAAAAAACAGGAGGGGGTGGGGATTTTAATTTTTTAACTAAAATTTAAGGGGGACATTCGAACTTTTGAATAAATTATAACAATAATTTTTTCGAAACTATATTTGTTTTTAAAAAAAAAACGTTAAAATCAATTTTTAAACATCTAGGAATGCAAGTGTGAAGAATTTTTGTCCAATTATTTCATAAAAGTGTTTCAGAGGGAATTTTATTTTACCATGTTTTTCATATTTTCATTTAATTTAAACAAACGTTATTTATGTGTTCAAAAGACATGATTCTTCCATGTAACGATAAATAAGTGCGAGCTTAACTTAGTGAGAAAAAAAAAATCGCAAGCTGATGATTCCAAATGGAATCATTTGGGGTTTAAACTATATGCGCTCCCCTAATTGTTTTGTGAGCAGTGTAGTTTAGGGCTATCACTACTAAGTTTATCATAAAGGAAAGCCTTTTGTGAGTAATAGCTGTTATTTTACGCTTCAGTTGAATGACGGACTTCTGATTTGCAATGTGTGACAAGACAATAAAGCGCCGATTTTTTTGTTACACTTCATAGTTATTGGGGGCGGTTTATTAATAGTTAGTCCATAATATAACTAAAAAAGACTTTCTTTTTTCAAGAGAGGCATATAAGGTTTATTTATTTTTTTTAATCGTCCTTGACCGACTACATAAATATAAATTCACTTCAGTTATTGTATTTTTGCAATTCGATTGCCCCTTGAAATTTTACGGGCATTGTTAATCAGCAGCGGACCATATCAGTGTTCAGTACAAGCAAACACTTGTTTCAAAACTATTTTTAGTGATTTAGTATATAAACACTCCGCCATTCTGAATAAACTCACATCCAATCTACGATTCCAATAATCGGAAATAATATCTATTTTTTACAATCTTTGTTCCAAAGTAGCTGCCGAGAAGATGCGTTCCTTCACCATTATCTTTACCATTATCATTTTAATGGTGATCTGCCAGAATGTGTCTGGAAAACCTCATCACCATCATGGACATCATGATCATCACCACCATGATCACCATGACCATCATCACCATGATCATCATGATCACCATGATCATCATGATCACCATGATCACCATGATCATCATGATCACCATGATCACCATGACCATCACCACCATGGTCATCATCATCATGGGCATCATCATCATGGCCATCATCATCACGGGCATCATCATGGTCACCATCATTAGAGGTATAAAAGAATTAAAAATTCGAAAGTGTACTAAGATTTTGCATGTGATACAACAGTCAGAATTACATATATACTTAGAATTACAGTTATATCTAGAATTACATATATACTCAGAATTGGATATATACTTAAAACTACAGTTATACCCAGAATCACCTATATACTCAGAATCGCATATATACCTGTTCAACTTAGAGACACTGGATATTGGATCTACTAACGCAGACAAAGTCTTGTCAACCTGATGGATGATATATGGCCACTCGCGTTTACCAAGGTATTTTTTGGTGAAAGCTCAACGGGTCGCTATTGGCCTAGAGAACACTGAATTGGCACTAGTACGATGTGGGTTCACTCTTGTAATAGCGATTGCAAACATTAAAGTGTACTAAAAGACTTTGCATATGATACAATAGTAAAGGACTATATACTGATATACCCTGTTCAACTGAGAGCTGTTTTTTCCAATCTACAAAATTTTGTTCACTTGTGAAAATTTGAGTTTTTGAAATAACAAATATTTTGTGTATAATAGATATATAATTATTAAAAAAAATTGAAGTTATTTGATGTGTCCTTTTCATGATACCAGTAAAGATTTAAAATAACATTTTTGGAAAAAAAGAGCAATAAATTACTACTTATGAAGACTACATATTAACTCTATCAAATCGAAAATAATTTTTTCAGCATATATGATTTAAAAAAAAATATTTAAATATATTAATATTTATTTATATTAATTAATAATAAATTAATATTTAAAATGTATAAGTGTCTCTACAACATATACATGTAAATCATTTCTTTCTTATTTTTAGCACATAATTTTAAGAATGGAGATTTAAAATAGAGCAGTGTTTTTTCAAAGCATGTACAGCTGGGGGAAAAAAAACGATCCACCCTTCGTTTTTCGGCTGCTATTGGTCAAGGAATTTTGTGAAAGGTGTCATTTTTCAGGAAATAGCGTAAGGAATTGAGAACTGGCAACCAAAATTGTATAAGGGGTCGTCTACATATTAAAATGAGTACCAACTTTGAAAATTCCAATGGCAACACCCAATTTTTTTTATATAAAAATATTTATTATCTTTAAAATACCCCATATCCAAAAGAAAATTAATTACTTTGCATTATTTGTTGAGATATAAGCATTCAAACTTGAACGACCATAATGTTAAAAAAGTTTCACAAACTTTTATTCATACCTCCACAAATAAAATGAATTAAACAAAGATTTTTTTTCATTATATACTTCTTAATCTTCCAAAAACAAATCACATAAGTTTTTTCATCATTTTTTTATTTTTATTATTTTTTTTATTTAAATTTAAATAAGAAAAAATAAAATATGAATAGCAACCCCAATATTTTTTTACATAAATCGATAAAGTAGATTAAGTAGAACCAGATTCCCGAATTTTTTAATTCAACAACAATTATTTGCCGAGTTATTGTAAAAAAACTGAAAAATACTAATTTTAGGGACCGTGTGCAAAATTACTTGGCAAATTTGATCCTAACTTGCATTATCGTTTGGTGGTTGAAAACTGTTATTGGTAAATGTTTATCAAATTATTGATGTCTGTCAAATGTCTAAAATTCTTTTCTTGTTTCAAGTGCATACAATGTATTTTGTTTCTATAATTAACATTATACAGATTACTATGTTTTTGAATGTATGTTATTTCCAATACAATTTCAAAAAGTGTGTTTTATATTAAAAATTAAATAGACATAGTCGAAATCCCGAATGGGTCAAAAATCCCGACAAGGACGAAATCCCGAATGGGTCAAAATCCCGAAAATAGATTTTTTGTCCATTTCTCGATTTTTTAAAAAAAATTATTAGAGATTACTTTTTTATTTACTTATGAAGTTAGTTATTTAGTCAGTTAGTCAGTCCGTTAGTTAGTCAGTCAGTTAGTCAGTCAGTCGGTTAGTTAGTCAGTCGGTTAATTAGTCAGTCGGTTAGTTAGTCAGTCGGTTAGTTAGTCAGTCAGTCAGTCAGTCAGTCAGTTCACTGACTAACTAATTGACAGTCAGTTAGACTAAGTTAGACAGTCTGGACTAACTAACGGAGTGACTAACTAACGGACTGACTAACTAACGGACTGACTGACTAACGGACTGACTGACTAACGGATTGACTGACTAATTGACTGAATAACTGACTGACTGACTGACTAACTAACAGACTGACTAACTGACTGACTGACTAAGGGACTAACTAACTGATTAAATAACTGACAAAATAAATAATCTCTAATATTTAAAAAAAAAATCAAGAAATTGATAAAAATCTATTTTCGGGATTTCGACCCATTCGGGTTTCAGCTTGTCGGGTTTTGGCTTGTCGGGATTTTGGCTTGTCGGGATTATGGCTTGTCGGGGTTTCGGCTATCGGGATATGTCCCAGATCCTAGACCCAGTGCGACGAATTTTAAACAAACTTTTTGTAGCAACATGAATGAAACAAAAATTTGCATAAAATGTAAAACATAAATGTAATAATCATGTTTGTCTATCTGATTGTAACTAATCGCATTTGAAAATCTGTTCGTTATAAATAATCGTATGTGTGACTTAATTTAAAATTAAAACTTTTTCTCTTCTACCCTTTATTTTATTTCTGAATTTTACTCCAAAATTAACTCCAAAATTAAAAAAAGGGTAAAAACATAAAAATCACAATATTAGTGAAGAAGGTTTAATTCTAGCATCCTTCGGCGAGATTATGGTAACCCTTTTGTTTGCTTGTCGTTTCGAAAAGACACCCTAAATATTACCTTTTTCAAATTCCTAAACGAGTTCAAAATTAATGCTTTAATATCTCAGCAAATAATGCAAAATAAATCATTCTCTTTTATACCTGGGGTATTTTGAAGGTGCTGAACATTTTTATGTAAAAAAAAATTGGGTGTTGCCATTGGAATTTTCAAAGTTGGAACTCATTTTAATATGTAGACGACCCCTTATACAATTTTGGTTGCCAGTTCTCAATTCCTTAAGCTATTTCCTGAAAAATGACACCTTTCACAAAATTCCTTGACCAATAGCAGCCGAAAAACGAAGGGTGGATCGTTTTTTTTTCCCTAGCTGTACCAATTGTTTTGGGGATTTTTAACCTGAAGTTTCAATGTTTTAATAATTCATTTCTAAGTTATTATTTTGTAATGAACGTCAGCGCTTTTAAAACAGTTATTTAATCTGGGCGTGCTCTTTGTTTTGGCTTCGTATCATAAACATCAGCTTTTGTTTAGCTGAACTTGAAAGGTTTCGAATTGGTAATTTGACAAACATTTATAGGTGGAATGCATTCGGCGAAAGAAAATAACTTTCGTAGACATATCGACGCTGTTAACAAGTGCTAATAAGAACGCTCGCAGTGATTTTTCAAAGCAAGAATACCGGGATTTATGAAACACCCTGTAGTTCGAAACTTTTCGTATAAATTCACAATAAATACCCAAAAACAAAGGCTAAGAAACTGTATTTTCAACCATACTGCCTTCCCACTTTGATGTTATCCTAATGCAACAATGAGAAAAAATACTCTCGCGGTGATATGTTTTTTTAAAAAAAACTATTGAAATAAAACTAACTTCTAATAAATGTAAATATTGGTTAATTGCCTAAAAAATACTTATTTGTTAAATTATATAAAATTATATTTAAAACATCTAGAGGAAGTGGGAGGAGGGGGGAGGGGAGATAGAGGCATTTATCGCCATACCTCTAAAGAATAAGTTCCGGCGCCACTGAGTGTCATAAATCTACAAAAGGGATCCTCAATCAGTGTTTCCACTCCAAAAAATTAAAAATCCCTTCTAAGGAAACCAAAAAAATCCCTTTTTATCCCTCAACCGCCAACTTAGCAACCTTTTGCCTTGTATTCTTCTTTTGGCTATGTCCTGACTACGCCACAAATGCCACAAAGGCAACTAAAGCAACAAAACTTGGCGACTTGGCAGACTCAACCCCCGTGCTATTGCATTGCTTGGCGCTCTTGGCGGTCGCCAAATTTTGTTGCCTTTGTGGCGTTTGTTGTCGTAGTGAGGACATAGCCTTTGAATTCTTTACGCCAATGGGACTATTTCTTACGATGTCACGCTCTCCATACTGCGATTTCATTGGTTGTTTGTTTTCTTTGACAAAGTGTTGAAACAAGCCTATACATTAACCATAATTCCTATGAATTGGTTGACAAAGATGTAAACAAGGGCTGCTATGACAAAAAAAAACTCACAACAAAATGGGCTAGTAGTGGCGGTGTGGCAATGCAGTACGCACTCGTTTTGGGTTTTGTTTTCTTTAAAAAAAACACCAGTATTCAACATTGGGAAGAATCGTGGACCCATTGAAGGCCTAAACACTTGTTTGGAACGCAGGCAATTTGTTTAGGAAATTGACATTTTGTTTAGTTAGTTTTTTAAATCGAAACACGTTCAGAGCAATTTTGAAAACAAGAAAGAAAAAAATTCTTAATTCCAATGTGCACCCTCCATAATAATAACGTTCAATAGCAAAAACCTAATAGCAACAAACAAACTCTACGAAATGACGAAAAAATAACATTCCAAAAAAATTCCCATGCGCGCAACACTAGTGTCACCAGAAAATGCCAGCTTTCGCCAGAAAATGCCATATAACTACAAAAGTCAAAAAGTATTTATCGCCCTCTAGAAATCCGCCAAATCTTTGGCGACAGAAACACCGTTGGATTATTAAAAGCATACACTATAGGCATTAAATACTTTGCATCTTGCAGTTCTTTCAGTTTTATTCAAAACTAACCATTTTTGAACAAAGTGGCAGTTTTTTTAAAATATCCCTAGTTTGACTTATTTTTCTCTTTCAAACCTGATTTATCCCTAATATCCCTCAATCCCTTTTTCATCCCTCAAGAGGCAAAAATATCCCTTGTCTCAACATTAAAAAGTACGTTAGGCAAAGGTCAAAACAAAATAAAAAGATAATTTCGCAGTAGTGCACACATGGCGCTGGTACACGTCTGCAGGTGCCAGATAGTCGGAAAATAATATCATATGAAAATAAAGAAAACATAAAGATCATCGATTATGATTTAATGTTCTGGTTCTGGCTTAAAATTGTCTTTCAACGTTTTTACTCTATGGTTTTTGCTTAATTGGACAGATTTATTTTTTTATTATCCCGTAGGGTAACAAGACGTACTGCATTTAATTTACAGCAGAGCTTATTTTGTCATTCAACTATCTAGCTACATATATAAATATAAATTATTATTAATATAAATTATATATAAATATAATTTATATTATATATAAATATATGTAAATAATATCCGTTTTATTTATTATATAATTTTTGGAACAATGACAACGTAAAAAATATGATTAATGAAACGTTATAATGATGATTTCATAGTCGGTAAGTTAGTCACAAAAATAAATCTGGTCAGAATTATTAGTCTGATACCATTTTTATTATTATTATTATATGCGTAATGAACAGTTTAAATAATTTTTTAATAGTTTCTAGAACACTACGTACGTGCAGTAACTTAACATTTGACTTAAGTTGACCACTACATTTATGGTTTTTCTAAAAAATTAAGAAACTCTGTTACATTCTCTAACGTGGGAATGAAATATTTTCCAAGTAATGATATAAATTTGGAATTGACTGTTACATTATCTGATTTAGGAAGAACAAATTATACATGCATACCGCTACATTTAGTGTTTTTCTAAAAGATTTTGAAACTCTGGTATACATTCTCTAATTTGGGAATGAAAATTTCTACATGTAAGGACTAATTAATTTTGGTATAGTTATTATTAAACTAATTATTGGAATATTTCTTTTTTGTTCAACATTATCCACGCACTTAATTCTTTGATTATTCTCGGACAATACTATGGAAAAGTCTCTCTCTTCTTACTACTTTCGGTTTATTTCCAGTTCCATATAACTTTATGTACTTTCAGTAACAGTTTTATAAGTTTTTATTTTTGTATACAAGCTTTCCGGAAATACAGAAAAGCCTTCTCGAAAGGGCAAAGGTAAATTTAAAAATTTCCTGTGGTAAACAGTGAAGGGTTAATGGAATGGACACAAATATTCTCTGCAAATTACTGAATGAACCATATAGTAGAATTATTTGAACAAAAAAAAATCAGTTTTCGACATTATTAAAAAAAAGAAATAATAAAAGTAACTTTACTCAAACTATTAAAATTCTTTATCAATGAAATCCTACCGAATAAGACATTTTCGCAAAAAAAAAAACTACAGAAAAACTTCCCTACTTTTTTTTTTCTACAACCTTTCGCCATTTTACAAAAGTCGTCTATTGAATTACCCCTACAAAACCGATATCTCTAAAACCACCCCCCAGACTATCAAAATGGTACAAGCCCTCTCATATTTTTTATTAACGTTCTAACTAAAAAAAGGTGCTAATCGTTTTCTTGTATGGCAAAAGGGGGGAGTTAACACTTTCTCCCCCGCCACCAAAAGATCGAACTATCAAAAACCTCATAAATATCGTCTGCTGGGTGGAGTCTCGGTGGCAACACGTGTCCAATAAAGAGATTTGTTTATTTATCTAGGGGTTCGGATTTCGGCGTTTTGTTCTATGGCCAGATGCCGATTATGCAGAAGTTGATGGTAATAAGTCCTAACCCAGTCTTGGCGCCTGTGTTGGGAAACGTAACAGTCTAGTATTTTTACCAGTTATTTTATGTTTGTGAAGAATGTTCTGTTCTTTACTCTATGAGTCTATTTAAATCTGACGATGATTTTTTTTGCCGTTAATTAGTTTTGCTGGGCTAAGTACAAAAAATAACCTAATTTAATTAATTTTAACTATTTATTTTGACACTCAATTTTTTTTGACGAATATTTTTGTAGTTTGTCTGTACACTAAACAAAAACAACCTACTATACAACCCTAAATAAATTATTTATTCCATATTTAGGGCTAGATCTAGGCAAACTCATTCTATACATATAAACACGTCAATTTTGGGTTCACTTTTACGAAAAATCCCGATATGTGGTTGCCCATAAATGATGGTGCTAGTTGGCAAATGTATAATCTTTTTTTTCTATCACTTTTCTTAGCTTCTTATAACATCTATCAAACTAATCATGTTAGGTCAATGTCTTAGTTAAAGTCAAGGCTAAAACAAAGCAAATCTTAATTTTTTTTAAAAATCTGCTGAAATTTGGGAGTCCACAACATTAAGCATAAAAAGAACTGACATTTAGGGCCCCTAAAGTTTAGGGACCTAATGGAAAGTATCGTTGTTGGTTACATAACGTCACATGAGAGCTACAAGGGGCTGTTGGCGATGGGCCCCGTGATTTAAGGGGGAATGGGCGCGCTGGACCGAAGGTCTCCAAAGCAAAGTTCATCAGTGTTAATCCTATGGAGAAAAAACTATTTTCTCTGCCACATTTCTCCGGCTGTATAATATTTTTACAAGCGGATTTTTTTATGTGATAAATGTAGCTGACTTACAGGTCCCGAATTCCCACTTTTTGAAATTGGTTCGAATATTTTTTTTAATCTTCAATAAATAATTTTACACAAAATATTCGAAGCAATTTCAAAAAGTTGGAAGATAAATGCCTGTAAGTTATCTACATTTATTATTTAAAAAAAAAAAAACTTTTGTAAAAATATTCAATACAGCCGGAGAAATGTGGCAGAGCAAATAGTTTCTTCGCCATTGGACTAACACTGAGGCACTTGAGTTTGGAGACCCGCGGTATAGCGCGCCCATTCCCCCTTAAATCCACGGCTGAGCTGGCATCCAGCTGAAATTTATAGCGACATCGTGCGCGGCGTCAGGGCTTTGGAGCACGATATATTTAACGTGCATCGGACCCCTTTATCGGCTTTATTTAATGAAATTTTTTTTTACCCACACTGTTAAAAATTGGTGCTAGTTTACATGATATTGGTTGGTTTCACCATGATTGGTTCCTAGTAGCTGCAACGGCTGAATGGTGAAATGTTTCACCTTTTTTTCGGTGTTGGTTGAACCATTTTTCTGGATTTGGAAATAAAAACCTGAGAAATGGTTCAACCGAATACAAAAATATGGTGGACGTTTCACCATTCAGCCGTTGCAGCTACTAGGAACATATCATGGTGAAACCAAGCACAACATTTTTAACATGCAGCACGATCGTTATGGGATGGATAAGGCGAAGACAGAACTTTGGAAGGTGTTCTCCGCGGCATGACATCTTAATCCACTGCACCACGCAATTATATACTATACAGTTTTATACAATGCAAAATAGGTGCACTCGATCGTTGTACTCAAGGAATCAAAGGGTTTAGGAAAGTAGGAAAATTTGTTTAGAATAATTACCATTTTATAACTTTTTTCCATGTATTTTTTTAATATTTTAATTGTTTACCTATTTGGAGGAACACATTGTATCCATGAACCTCTTATACTTTCATCTATAACATGGGAAAATTAATTTCAAAAAAAAAGTAGATAAAGTTTTTGACAGTAAATGTCAAATCCTTATAAGTTAGTTTCCTTTGAAACTTTTTTATAGTTATAGAAAATAACACAAATACTAATTATAAATTTAGGTTTTCTAAGGTAAGCGGGTATTGCACTCACATTAAGTCATAAAAACATCCCCCACATGAATGTACTATTTCGATTTATGCCCTGTTGTGTGTTGTTCAAGATCGACACTACTATTACGATACTTCAGATTTTTTTATTTGATTATAATTTGTTCATGGTTGAGATTTTTTAAAATGACATATAATATACATAGTTTAAGATTTAGAACATAAAATTATATTAGTTAAATTGAAGAGATCAAACAAAGAAAGTAGTGTGAGAAGTTGAGAACATAAAAATGCAATTGTATGTATGCAATATTTTTCAAAGAAATACAAGTGCTGATAGTTTGCTTTTAAAACAGATGCTATTATTGAGTCGTCTTTGTAAAAAGAGCATGTTTCAAACGTAACGGAGTTGCACAAGTATTTTACACTACCACATGGTAGTGTAAGTTTAACATTCATATTTGGTTTACCTAGATCGGACAGAATACGTCAGGTAATAAAGAGTGTTTCCCTTTTGTTTAAAAAAAAACGGATACTTAAAAGAGCAGTTTATAAAAAATAGCGCTAATTGGGAGCAGGTGTTAGCGAAAAAAAAAAACAAGCTTCAACTCTCTTTTCTAAACTATGGTACAAATGAAGACATCCAGAATGACTCATTTTTTCTCTGGATTCGAATTGAAGTAGACGTTGACGATTTTGATATCAATATGTCCGACTTCGTAAACAAAACTGCCTCTGAAGATTCCGGACCGCCTGTTATTGAAACTACAAATAGACATTGCATCCAAGAAGATGATTCTTTGCCTTTGGATAATTCTTCCAACGAAGATGCGTTTGAGAATGGCGTTTTAGGTGGTTACAGATGCTTTTCAGATTCGCCGAAGACCGGGATCTCAAAGTTGGATTTGAATCGTGAGAGTGAGACTTCGGTGGAAAGTTCAGCCTTGGAATGTGAAAAGGGTCAAGAAATGTGTTCTGTTTCAAAGAAGACAACGATGTCGCTTCCTGGTGTAACCTATGGCTTGGCCGATAAAATCGAAAACGGATGGTTTTCGAAGAGTTTCTCTGAGACCGATTCTGGTTTTTCAACTACTGGAGAAAGAAGTGTTTCGGAAAGTTCGTATGGGTCTTCGTCCCCAGAACTCAGCGAAAAGTACTCTGCTAATAATTTTAAACATCTACAAAATCGCGAATGTTCTACTTCAACTGAGTTTCGCTATACGTTCGATGGAGGCAACATTCAGGATTTATCACAGGAAAACGACCAGGAGTCCTTGACTAATGTAAAATTAGCTAGCGTTATTCAGATGAATGGTCAGCAACCGCTAAATAAGATAAATTTTGGAAAAGCAAACGCGTTGTCTTCGAATTTCTTGGAAAACCGTCAGTCGCATAATGAACATGACGAAGTCAAAGTGGTAAAAGTCAACAACCAAGCGTATCAGGCCAAGCGTGTCAGGTTCAAAGTTGAAGACACCAACACCCAGACTTCGAAGCAAGTCGGGGACGTGAATTTGACATCACACTTCGTCAATAACTTGCCAAAACCACAACTCCCTTCCCTTGAAAACGTAAAAACGTGTGCTGGCAAAATCAACAACCAGGAGTTTCCAGTAACCTTTCCCAGTTTATACCCGGCTAATACAGCGTCCCAGTACAGCAACATGTGGAACCAGCATCAGTTCGTGTCCCAGTACAGCAACATGTGGAACCAGCATCAGTTCGTGTCCCAGTACAACAACAACGCGAGTTCAAACGTCATTCCAGTTTCTCAGAACAGCAACAACTTGGTTCAGCATCAATATACGTCCCGGTACAACAGCAACATGACTTCATACCCATCAGCTAATCCAGTGTCCCAGTACAGTAGCAACTTGGCTCAGCGGCAAAATGCGTCCCTGTACGGCAACAATATGGCAGGTTTAATTTCGTCCAATCCAGCCTCCCAGTACAGCCAACATTCACAGTACAGCAACAGCATGAGTTTAAACCCGACGTCCCAGTACAGCACAAAAATGCCCAAAAACAGTGTTATCGTCCGCCCTCTGATGCCGTACACTGTCCAAGAGAACGGACAGCGTATATACGGGGGCCCGCCGCCCGGGTGGGTGGGTCCGCCACCCCCGAAAGGTTGCGAAGTCTTCATCAACGACTTACCTCGTCACATGTTCGAGGACGAGCTCGTACCGCTGTTCCAGTCCATCGGTGTGCTGTACGAGTTTCGTCTCGTGATCAACCACAGTGGGCACACTTCGCGCGGCTACGCGTTTGCTAAGTACAGCAACCAAACCGACGCCCAGCTAGCCATAGACTGCCTGCATACGTATGAGATTTCACCTGGGCGTTTTATTTTGGTGGAGCTGTCAGTAGATAACTTGAAATTGCACATCAAAGGAGTGCCCTGCCACATGACGACAACCCAAGTGAGTATAATTATAAGTCCCACCGCATTTTTTCTTGATTGGCTGACATCCGTTGTGATTGAACTCTTTTCGGAAGGATAAGCAAATTATAATTTTGTTGCATATGATTACAAATACAAAGTACTCCATATTTAATTTTTAAAATTTATTAAAATAGTAAAAAAAATATTTTTTTAAAAATTCAAAGTGTTGTTGGAAAATTTAAAACAGTTGACGTGTTTATACGTCTGTATCCTTCAAAGGGTATTAACCTGCATATACTTTTTTTGAGTGAAAAATTCGCCGTTGTGTGTTAGCGCTCATTGCCACCTTATATCCTCTTCTTCAACACTTCATACCAACATACAAAAGAATCTCTTTGTGAAATATATTTGACATCATTTCAAACTGATTGACGTCGCAAAAATAAATGTCTTTTAATTTATTATTTAAAACAAATAAAGTTTCTTGAGCGATTGTAGCGAATGAATTGGTGATTTAATTCTAATAAAAATGACTTTCGTGCGCATTAAATTTTGCAGTTTTTTTTAATAATTGAAGTACTTCGAATTTGATTTTTATTTATTTTCTGAAATTTTCAATGTCTCCTAATTTCGATGCGCTGAATTTTTTGACGTATCACACTTGCTTTTAGCATTTGTACTTTGGGCAATGAAAGTGGGTGACGGACGGACAGACGGACTGAACGATTATAATACCTTCCACTTTTTTATGTTATAAACGTAAATGTGGAAGCTAAATGTTATTCCTTAGCCTGCAGTCTTCTCGGCAATGCACGTGATTTTTTTTTTCAATTATTCAAATAGTACAACTCATTTTCAACTCAATTTAATAACTTAAGCTGCTTCTTGCACACGGGGAATAATTTTGCAGCCAATAATTCATATGTTATTCTGAAATGACAGTTTATAACTCCTCATTGTAGTAGTTGTATTTTTATCACGGGATACTCATATATTAACGCCATTTTTGTTCTAAATTATAAATTAAATCTGCAACTACTGTGAATATCTTTATAAATTCTTAATATATTATTACAATTTCTGTTATACAGACAGATTTCTATCTTTATAATTACAAGTTGCAATGCATTTTTATCGCTATTGTATTTTTAATTCTATTGTAGTATATAACGCGGGATACTCATAGTATTAACGTTATATTTGTTCTAAATTAAAATTTAAATCTGCAACTTCTAATGCTGTGTAAGAATGACTTTTTAGAATTTAGAGAGCAAATGCTTCGACTCATATCATCTGGATTTAAATTTTATTCGTGTATCTTTGGCTTCCTGAAAAATGAAAATCCTTGATAAAACTTAACGAAATTACTTCATCTATTGCCAGGGCCCTGTAAGACTCCTGAACTGTATAAATAGATCTGTAAATATACGTAAAAAGTTAATTTTAAAAAATGTATCCATATAGTAAAATATCTTTATAAATACTTAAAATATTATCAAAATTTCTGTTAAACAGACTTAGCTTTCTATATTTACAATTATAGTTGTAATGAGGGCTTTTGTACAAATAGTGTAAACACACAGTCCCTGGACAAATTATTAGACGCACTGTATTTTTTTTAGTAATGATGAAAACATACCAAAGAATGCCATATCATTAAAAAAGATGTCGATATATGTATTAAGTATAGCAGATAGTATTTTTTATTCCATAGCTTAAGTTTAGGAACACAAATGTCCTTCGAAAGGTATTTTGTTCATCATTGATTGAAACATGAAATCTTGCAGTGCGTCTAATAATTTGTCCAGGGACTGTATTTGCTTATTTCCTGCTTCCAAAAACTTTCAATGTTTCTAATTAGTTGTATTGGGTGAGGTCTTTTATACAAATAGTGTAAAAATTATTGGTTTATTTTTCTTCCAATATTACCTTATAAATTCTATAATTATTGTTAATTATTATTTTTATACGGACGTAGCTCTCAACGGTCCCAATGTTGTAATGGAGACGAAAGACAAATGGTGTGAAAATTTTGGTTTATTCTGCCTCCCCCCCCCCCCAAAAAAAAACCTTTAGAAATTCTAAAATTATTTTTTTCCAATTAAGACTTACCTTCCAGTGTTTCAAATGAGCAATAATGGGATATAGGTTCGGCCTTTTGCACAAATGGTGTAACAAAATTGGTTATTTTTTTCCAACTATATGTATCTTGACACTTAACTTTTTAACTATGTCACTCATATTAACAAATGAATCCTTATCACCGTGAAAATTCGGAATTTCTCCTGGAAATTTTTCCTCCAAAAAATGTATGTGAAAAGGAAAAAACTCCACAACTTTTCAGTTCATACTAAGCGGTATTTTACGTAAAGTTATTTATATGTAAATTATGAATGCACTCACATTAACTTTTTATTATGTTTTGTAAATGCTTTTTTGTTATAAATTTTTTAATTAATTCTCCCATTAATATTTCCAGCCAACCAGTATAGATGTTAATTATTATTAATTATTTTTCGAGAAAAAATGCGTCGCCAAATTTTTAATTTATCGATTTCTACAATGTCAAAAATAAATATAAACGATAAGGACTCTCATATAACAACCCATTTGTTTTGGCAACTAAAAGGTTGCGTTGGGTACCAGCTCAGGTGCCGCCCTCGTCACTTGCCGGGGTTCTAACTCAAGAGGCACGTCTCCAGTTAGCCTCGTGTAGCTCTAGTGCTAACTCTTTCAACCAAAAACCAATCGGTTTTTTTCATGTGACGTATTTCATTCCTGGATTTCATTGGGGGTTTCAGTGACTGGTGGTCTGACTCTTAAACTCCGCCCCTTTCATTAACCAACGAGACGTTATTTTAATTCCTGTTGAACTGTTGCCACTAAAGACGTGAAACATGCCCGTAACAAACAAAAATCATTTTTAGCTTCTACAGTACGTTTATAACGTAAAGAGTGGAAGGTATTAAAATCGTTCAGTTCGTCTGTCCGTCACCCACTTTCATAGCCCAAACTACAAATGCTATACGCAAGTGTGATACGTCAAAATATTCAGCGCATCGAAATTAGAAGACATTTCAGAAAAATATTCTTATTCGAAGTACATACTTCAATTTTTAAAATACTTCAAAATTTAATTCTAATTTAAAACGCCATTTTTATTAGAATTAATTCACCATTGCCATTCACAATCGCTCGATAAACTTTTATTTCTTTTTATAAAAAATTAAATAATATTTACTTTTGCGACATAAATCAGTTAGAAATGACGTCAAATATATTTCACAAAGAGATTTTTCGATTTGTGTTGATATGAAATGTTTTGCTTCGATTTAAAAGCGAGGAATATTATATATTTATTCTTTAAATATAAATTAATTTAGCTAATGATAAGAAATAATTATTAAATTTTCGAAATAAAATAAATGAAACTAGCCAAATTTAGCGTGTAAATGTTTAATATAGAATTATTACTGTGTCTGGCGCCTTTTTTCACGTTGAACACAAATGTTGTGTGGAAGCGGGCTAAGTGACAGATTCTGTTACAAATCTACTTGTTTATCTCCTAGGTATACGAAGAGATGTGCAGAATCACGCCGGGAGTGGCCCGTGTATATCTCTACCCGAACCTGGCCGACCCGTCACGGAACCGAGGGTTCACTTTCGTCGAGTACGAAAACCACCACGCGGCCGACATAGCCCGACGGATACTATACTCGCCCGGTACTCTGCTCTTCGGGAAAATTGTGCCCGACAACTTCGTCAACTGGGCCAAGCTGGAACCGGAAGTGGACGAAGAGTGCCTGCGGGCGGTAAGTTAGTGTGGTTAGAGTCACTGTATTTAGCTAGAGTTGTGACAACCTTCAGAGTTCATACTCTTCCTGAAAAACTCCTGAATTTTATACATTTTTGTCTGAGGGGCCTTTTATAACTCCTGAAAATTATATTTGAAATCCTGCGATTTAAAAGTTTTATCGCCTGAAAAATTATCCAATTATAATAGAAAAGAGATTGCTACTAAATTGTAGAATTATATTTTAAAAAAACTTGAGATTTTGCTTGTCTGGAAGTTTTATGATTTTTTTAATTGTTGTTGCTGACAAATTATTTGATATTAAGATTTTTGGTATTACGGTTTATTGCAATTTTAATTGATCCATAAGATTAATATAATTGCTGCGGTAAACAATCTACATTTTCACCACTTCATTGACCGGAAATGAATTTAGTAGGTCTTAAATTGCGAAAGAAGATTGGTGATAAGAAACGTTCGCCTACTTGCTAAAAGCACGAATTGCGTTGACTTTTCAATGCATCTTTAGTATTAGTCGATATTAATTGAAGAGTACAGGAGAAGAACCTCTTCATCGACTTGGAATCTGTCTGCTTTCCGAAGATAGCGAGTCATCGCCTAAACTGATGAAGAAACCAGTTTTGTCTTGGTTCCTATCACGCGGCGCACGGGTTTGATATCTCTATGACCGAGATTCATGCCAGACGCATATCTGACGCTTGAACCTCAGAAGAAGAACCAAGGGAGAAACCTGTTCGATTGCCACTGCTCTCCAAGCAGACCTCAATACGGATAGATTCCCAGTCGGTGAAGGGGTTTCTCCCCTGTACTCTTCAATTGATTACGTTCGATTTGCTTTTGATTCTTTTTGTGTATTGATTTTACTTATATTGTATACTTAAAACAATCTCAATTGCACGAAAGCACAAACAATCGAGACCGGGGCCACACGGATCGTTCTGGGGGGGGGGGGGGGGGATGTTAATAAATAAAAAAAATAATAATAAAGCCGTGTGTAGGGGGACTAGTGTACGTTACATCTGTCGTGGCCCAGAGTCCTAACGCCGCGTATGTTGTCGCGAATAGTATACGAATGCATTGGGTGTCGGCCTCTTTATTTGATCGTGCTTCTAAAATATACGTCCCGTCTCCAATAAGCCTCGCGTAGCAGCCATAGTGCACGTTAATTCAACACAACTTCACAATCATGAGTATACGCCTATATCTACAAACCAGAAGTGATTCGGTAACTATTTTGAAAGATGTCTGTCTCGATCTTTCGCATGCGATTTGCTTGAACTTATAAGGTTTCAGCCGCTAAATCCGCATTTGCATAGCATCAACAAGTGATCGTAAGAAGATGTCTGATGACAACACGGAGCTATTGCAGCATCACAGTAATTAAAGCACGAGTAACTAATTTTTTTATAAGTGATAAAAATAATTTATTATTTAGGTTGTGATAGAACTTATTAATAATTGCTTTGGTTTTAACTATGGTATTTATTAAACATGAAATGTTGCACAGGTCCCAGAATGACTTACTGTCTGGTTTGTAATATGTTTTTTCACAAATGAAGTGAAATAACTTTTGTTTATGTTTAACATTTAAAAAAATTAATGGTAGTTGTCGCGATATTTAAATAAAATAAACGTTAAAAAAGAAAAACAAATTAACGCATACCTTTAAATATTATTAACTACTCATTGTTATGGAATGTTTAATTCACCTTATAGTTTATCAAGATCTATTATGTCAAGCTATTCCAGGTTTCTTTTTCTAAGTGCATTTTTACTCGCTCTTATTTTTTGTAATATTTATTTGATTGTTATAAATAAAATTCCTAGTTTTAAATTGATTTTCAGGGAGCCGATTTTCATGCAAGGAGATTTAATGAATAAAATGACACTTTATATTATGTATGCAATTTGCTAATGATATAAGATGAGTAACAAATGCAAACTCGTTTACAACATAATTATTATGATAGCTAATGTCAAACTGCATTTAATTTATTGTTAAACAATTAAAAATTCATATGAACTTAGAGATACTGTGATCCAATACAAAAAAGATGTTTATTAATAGTAACAAAATCAAATCAATCATAACTCTGCTTGAATGTTCACTTGTTCAATTTTTATACAAGTTGTTGGCTCCACTTCCCATGCTAAATTAGACAAGCAATATTTAAGGCACTTTGCCTTTTGCTTTAATATAATATTTAAGCAGACATTGTATTTCAAAAGAATGTCCAGGAATATTTTTAGGGATATTAATCTACACTTGTAGCTGCCTCAGTAACCCACAGTATACTACTAATAAACTAAACTCCTCGGCGCAACAGCTCATTACTGGGCCAAGGCCTGTCGTGCCCATTTCAGCTTTCATGACCTAGGGCACTGTGGTGCAAGGCATATGTCCCGGTAAGGTGGTCAGCCTCACGCAGAACCCCCAGTGTTTAGTTCCCAAGCATGCTTGGTGCCCATTTTATCGACCCACTTAAGGGATGAAAGGATGGGTCAACCTCGCCCGATCCGGGTTTCGATCCCCGGACCTGTGGCGTGCCAATGCGAAGCACTACCACTGAGCCATTGGGCCTCATATACTACTAAATTCGTTGTTATTTAGAATAGTGGTAGGAACGCAGATAAATCTGCGTCCTGTAGCGTGAGGATGATATATTGAGGTTGCATGTGTGGTAACCACCACACGCTCTTTAATTTAATGTAACCAGTAGTTTTAAAAATTAAAAAAAAAAATACTGAGAGTAAAATGAAACAAAGAAAGCAAAGAGTAGGCTATAAAATATCTAGTACATAAACTTAACAAGAAAAGTGAAAGAGGTGCAAAGGCCGGTAAATGTTAGTTTTGTAGGTATAAAGTGAACTAGCTAAGGAACTACAAAAAGTCCATTCTAAATTTTGTAAACGCAGTTGAACCTTGGTAACACTTTGACTGCCCTGGGTACAGCTATGATAACATGGCCAGTCTCTTCATTGCATTGGCAACATTTGGTGAGCTTGATAATTTAATGTAGGGTTTGTATACATATACCTATCAATTTCTATGAAATGCTTACCTATAGGTTTACCACATTTAGGCATTTTCGTTGTTTGACAACATAACACACATTGCCAAACTTGACAATTTACTGTCTGGTTGTTATACCACCTGTAGATTTCTATGAAATACAGTCCCTGGACAAATTATTAGATGCACTGCAAGATTTCATGTATGAATCAATGATGAACAAAATACCTTTAGAAGGACATTTGTGTTCCTAAACTTAAGCTATTGAATAGAAAATACTAACTGCTATACTTATATATATATATATATTATATATATATATATTAATATATATATATATATAATATATATATATATATATATATATATATATATATATATATATATATATATATATATAATATATATATATATATATATATATATATATATATATATATATATATATATATATATATATATATTATATGTACATCTTTTTTAATGATATGGCATTCTTTGGTATGTTTTCATCATTCTAAAAAAAATACAGTGTGTCTAATAATTTGTCCAGGGACTGTATGTAGTGGAATGTTTACCCATAAGTTTACCACATTTAGCATTTTCGTTGCATGCAAATACACAAATGCAAATCAGAGAGGCATTATTTGGGTTCCATGCATATAAGGTAGTAAAACCTATGATCCCCAACGTTAATTCGTATTTGTGAATTCAATACAGGTGACATCCCTCTATGCACGCAATATCCCTTTACATGTAGGAGAATGGGAGCTGAAGAAAATCTTCTCCCTGAACGGCAAGTTTGTCGTCCAGAAGGTGAGGAAAATCAAGAACTTTGCGTTTGTCCACTTTTTCACCAGGGAGGAGGCTGAAAATGCCCTGCAGCACTTCAATGGTAAGATAGTACAGGAACAGGATTTGTATGTCTTAAAAATTCCTTATTTTCTAAAATTAAGTTTTAAGGAACTTAAAAGTGCCTATTTTGTAATTTAAAAGAAAATTCTAGTTAAAAAGTTTTTACTTAAAGTCCTAGGTAGTTTTTTTTAAAATTAAGGTCAAGCGTGTTTGTCTTTTTACACACAAGTGTAAAATTTGATGTTACGCATGTCATTATGAAAAAAAAATTGCTCACAAAAGATGTTATGTAATACTTTAGAACAGGGGTTCCCAACCTTTTTTCACCTGCGTACCACTTAACATTTTGAAAAATTTTGGCGTACCCACCAAAACAAATATTTTAATAAACGTATAATTGTACGATTCGTCCCAAGTAGGCGCAGAGCGCGCCAATTGTGAACTCGAAATGCCGCACAAACTGGAATATGCGGATTCGGGGGAACAATTTAAACTTTGAACTATGCGAGGTAGGACAAGGGCTGGTTGCCCTAAGGAACTCTATAAGAACTGTCATTTGCTAGACATTAAATATATTTTGTAATACTATGAAAATCTTTAATTGATAATTGCAACAGCCTCTTAACTTAATAAATTAAAATGCTTCTACAAGATTCAATCGTGTCTTTCAATGTTTGAGTTTGGTGTTGACTACCTCCGATATTATATACATCAAACTTTAGTATAATAATTGCTTTTCTAAAAGTGTTCAAAGGCTTTTAGAATTAAATTTCTCGGAAAACTTCATATTTAATGGTTAGATATTTGTTTATTTATGACATGCTTATAATGAAGGAGAAATAAAAAGATTAAAATAGTAATAATTTATAGTTTTATTTATTAACCATAGGTCTAAAAACACACAAATAAAAAATAGTACAAAATCAGCAAAAAACTAATCATCATACAAAATATACTTTTATCGTCTTCAGGGCGAAACTTGTTGTTTGCCTGTGTTTAAAATATCAACATTAGGAGTAATGGAACTTATCTTCACTCTTAGGTCCTCTTCAACACTTATTCTGCTTCTATGTTTATTTTTTATGTACAAGAGTTCTAAAAATCCCCTTTCACCCAAGTAACTCGTAACAATGTTGATCACATCACTCACGCGTACCACCTGAAATTTTCCCGCGTACCACCAGTTGGGAACCCCTGCTTTAGAAGAATACTTTCAAAGATGTTATGTCACATTTTAAGCTGTATTTGATGACTTCAAAGAACTCACTAAACATGTTTACTTTTTAATGACCATCGATCAGTTTGAAAATATACTTTATTTGAATGAAAAAAAGTACACTTAACCATCTATATGTGCTTTTAATAATAATAATAATAAATGATTTGAAATGAGCCCTTGAATTTTTAGTGCTTTTAGTTCTTTGAAAATTCTTATTCTTAATGTAATACAATCTTTGTATAAAGAACTAAAGACTTAACTAATTAATCATGCTCTTGTTTATAAACTTACATATTTTATGACTTGGAACTGAAACTTACATATATTATAAACTTGATATTTTATCTATTAATGATTTACATCATTTTTTAAAAAATTGTTTAGCTTTGAGTTTTAGTTTTTAAATATTATGGTTTCTACTAGAATTCATTCTCGATGGAAGTGTTCTTGAAGTCATGTGGGCTAAACCAAGAATACAAAAAATCACTCCAAGTGACATAACTGAAACAAAGTAAGTTTCATACAGTGCAAATTTTATACATTTTACCTATTGAATCCTCAATACCTAAAAATATCTTGATCTAAAATTTTAGTTTTTTGTATTAATAACAAACAGTAAAATAATGTTGACTTCCTTGGTATTTAGTATTAAAAATTTTACTATAATTTAAATTTATAAAAAATGTCACTTGTTTCAGAGACCTCTTTGCACAGACTTTACGAAATCCATTTACCAATCTGTATTCAATACCTAAAAATATCTATGATCATAAAATTTAGTTTTTATATTATTAACAAACGTAAATAATGTTTGACTTCCTTGGTATTTAGTATTATAAATTTTACTATAATTTAAATTTTAAAAAATGTCACTTTTTCAGAGACTCTTTGCAAGATCTTGCTAACGAATGCATTACCAATCTGTTTCAATACCTAAAAATATCATGCTCATAAATTTTAGTTTTTGAATTATTAACAAACAAGTAAAAAATGTTTGACTTCCGTATTTAGTGATAATTTACTAAATTTAAATTAAAAATTCACTTTCAGAGATTTGCACAGATTTATGAACCATCTTACCAATCTGTATTCAATACCTAAAAATATCTATGATCATAAAATTTTAGTTTTTTGATATTATTAACAAACAGTAAAATAATGTTTGACTTCCTTGGTATTTAGTATTAATAAATTTTACTATAATTTAAAATTTTAAAAAATGTCACTTGTTTTCAGAGACCCTCTTTTGCACAGACTTGCTAACGGAATGCCATCTTACCAATCTGTGTTCAATAATCCAACTCTGGTGAGTCCTGCATTTTTGCAGCTTGTTTTTTTTTTTTTTTAAAAAACATTTTGTGACAGATAGCACCACAGAATCAAATCGTGTGGTTCTAAAATACGACGCCAATGGCCAATAGCCCTCGTGCAGCTCTAGTGTGTCGATAATTCAAACTAAACTAAAGGGAATCATGGAAATAATCGAAAAATATTTTACAATTAGAAATTATTACTCTTTTAAAAAGTTATCTATCGATCATTTTATCTACTAATTAATGTTATTCAGCATTTTTGAGAAAATTTTAGTCATTATTTGTTGTATACTTTATTCATCAATAAGTTTATAAGTTTCCACATTAAAATTGCATTGAGATCTGTTAACATAAAAGATCCTTAAAACTCCTCATTTTTTTGGTGAAAGAAATTCCTAATGAAATGCATTGAATGCTATGCAAATGAAACTTGTATATTTTTTTCTTGAATAATTGTTCAATTGTTGTTCTTTTGCTTAGTTCTTGCAATGTGTTTGTGAACAATACAGATTTGGTGAACCTGTTTATCGAGTATCACGAAAAGATGCGCCAGATGGCAGTGTGGAGTTCAAAGCTGAGGTATGTATTTTACCCTAGAATCAGTTTTGCAATATGCACAATATTTTTCTAATCGTAGCTGTGAAGAGATTTATGCAGTTGAATCCAGTACCCAGTTACAATTGTCTTTGTTACAACAACTAATTTATGACTTCAAAAAAGTTTGGTCCCTCGAATCGTATATATCGACAGTCAAACTTAAAAATAAATTGTTTTTTTTTCATATTGTAACTTAACACTTTTGGTATAATATTAAGGAAATAAAGGACTTATGCAACATATTGCACATGTCTTATGTATTTTTTCTGCCATCTGCTATCAAAGTTGAGGTTGAAGAAAGTATCTTCAACATCGTCAACTTCATATAATCTAGTATTTGAACCAATCAGATGCATAGATTACTGCTTTCGTCTCAGAAAAGAGGTACTATGTAATTTTAAAGCATATATAGATTTAGCCAACTTAGATAAGCAAGTATAGGTTGCTCCAAACATGAGGAAAAGTTCTATTTATGACTGCCAGAAAATAGAATATGTGAGCAACCTTTCATTTAACGCTAGCAACCGTTCATTTAATGCTAGCAACCGTTCATTTAACGCTAGCAACTCTATATCCAACTTTGTGAAGTCGAAATTGAGAAAAGTTGATCTAGTTGCGTTGAGTGTTGGGTTGAACAAATGTGATCTGCTCTTAAGTTGCACTTTTTTTCTTCAATCATACAGACTTAACTTATTGATAAATGTTTGACTAAAAATTAATTTTTTTGTGCTATGTTTTCTAGGTTTCTATATCTAATTGGCCTCTTCCTGTGAAAAAGTTTGTTGGTTCTGAGGGCTTTCCTACTGCAATCGAAGCAAAGCGAAAAGTAGCAATAAGTGCCTTAAAAAGTTTCGAGTTCTACTGTAAGGGTTAGTAATTAAAAAAAAAATTCTGTACAAATGGTTTCACACAGATTTCAGTTATTATTTATTATGATTTTATTGATTATTTTTTATGTTTGTGTTAAGGTATACTATTGGAAACTTAATAGCTGGAAAAGTGTTGTACATTTTTTCATAAAAATTTCTTCATCAAAAATATATTTAATACAAAAAAAGTTACAACTTTTTTTAGTTGTCTTTAGAATTCATTGAAATATCCCAAGACTTTCTTAATATATATTTTTATACTGACTAAACAGTTATCTGAAATGTAGAAGATAAGTAGTAAATTTGTTAAAATTCTTGGCTACTAGAATTCTTAAATATTATGTTTATTAGATAGCCTAGAATTTTTAAATGTTCAGATTTCCAAACAACTTGTAATTCTAACTAATTGTACTTTTCTTTCAGCGTCTGATTATTTCCAAATTCCTATGAAATTCCAAGGTCCTATGTCTTCTGCCCCTATTTGCCAAAGGGAAAACAATCAAATGTATCCAGATATCACGCAGATTGAACCTACACAACCTAATGGACATTTGGATGCTAGTAGCTTGAGAAATTCTTCTAATAGTGAGTATTATGGAATGTGTATAAAATAAATTTATATGAAATATAGACCATCATATTTACAGTCCCTGGACAAATTATTAGATGCACTGCAAGATTTCATGTAAAATATTAATTACCGGGTGATATTGTACCGTTTTATTATTTTAAATTGATTTGTTTTTTATTTTTATATTATCCAATCAATTACCGATTTATTTGACATAAATAAAACAGCATTCATTTAGAAAAGCATAAGTTAAGTTTTAAAGAAAAGTGAAATTAATATTAGTAAAAGTCAATATTTAGTTGAGCCACCTTTAGCCGCTATCAAAGCTTTAAATATGCGCGGCATGCTATCAATGCAAGACTCTACTGTCTAATGCATTTGAGGATGATGATTCCACACATAAATAATCTTATAATAAATAATTAATATAAATTAATCTTAAACACAATTAATCATAATTTTCTTAAAATAAATACAAATATGTAGTCTACAACAATTCTTTTAAATAAAAATCAATAATATTGTAGTTTAAATATACCATCCCAGTAGCAGAACTTTTGGAATGTGGCTGCAGCATGACGTTTTAAGGAAAAAATTTGGCTGCAAGGAAAAAGACCCCCCCCCCCCCCTCGCGACATTATCAGAAGATTTACCGTACACCGGCAAGCGGCTGTTAAATTAATGCTTTAATTTTTAAGTTTAATTAATATAGTACAATCATGACATATAACATATTCGGTACGGGAAGCCATTGCACCTACTGTTGCACTGCACAGCAGGGATCAGCCTGGGTAAAAAAATGCTAAAATGTAGAAGAAAGCTGTAGCAAAATGCTCATGAAAAATTAGTTACTAATAAATCAGCGTGTCTCATGCCAATTTCACGTGTCTCACGAGAGAGTTTCGGCAATTTGGCCGCAGACCCCAAATCGGGCTGCAGCATTGCTGCCGTGCTGCGTGGTTTCTGCTACCGAGTATACCATTATTGCATAAAAACTCTTAAGAAACATAAAATTACTAAAAAAAATACAGTGCGTCTAATAATTTGTCCAGGGACTGTACATAAAATATGATTTATTGTTACAGACCTGCCAACTCTCCTGATTCAACCCAGCAATAGCGGAATTTTAACCATTTTCTGGATTTCTAGGGCAGGTGTAACTATTGCTAGATGTTTAAAGGAGGTTGATTATCCATTTTGTGTTCATAATAAGCTATATATGTTGCCAGAATTATAGGATTAAAATTACAGTAGGTTTTAGTGTGAAATATTCCTATATCTTTTGGATGCAGAGAGATTGAAATTTGTATTTCCCCTTGCAATCTACAGCTTCAAAAAAAAAAAAAAAAATAACAAACATGTTTTACAAAGATTTAATTTGGCTTATATTTCAGCAATAGCGGAATTTTAGCCATTTTCTGGATTTCTAGGCCAGGTGTAACGATTGCTAGATGTTTAAAGGAGGTTGATTACCTATTTTGTGTTCATAATAAGCTATATATGTTGCCAGAATATATAGGATTAAAATTCCAGTAGGTTTTAGTGTGAAATATTCCTATATCTTTTGGATGCAGAGAGATTGAAATTTTTATTTCCCCTTGCAATCTACCGCTTCAAAAATAATAATAATAATAAATATGTTTTACAAAGATTTAATTTGGCTTGTATATATTTTTTTTGTCAGATATTATTAGTTTAAAAATGTTGTATAGCAATCAATAAGATAAGTTTATTTCCAGAGTTTGGAAAGTTTGAGGTTGGCGGTTCTTTTTATTCATATGCTATGTTATATACGGTGATTGAATGTGAATAGTGATTGAAATATATTTTACAGGTGATTCTGTGAACGATTTGGACCTTCTCCCAGTTGCTGTGGCTTTAGCTAGAAACATGTTTATAAATTAGGATGTCAAAAGAAAATATGTGTTGTACAACACATAGCCTATAATAATAATAATAGGTCTGTTCATTTCATCTCTATGAACAATGAATCTATATGAACAATCTCCACTAACAATGTCAGCCAATCAAATTCCTCATTGATGGTGGTTTCAATGGTACCGCTGATGTCATCTTCAAAATGATTATAGGCTTCTTTTTATTGGTCAGGTTTTAGTTACTTAGCAGATCATAGATAAGTCTTATATGCTTACCTGTATACTGTATAGCTCCTGTGGTTCGTTCAAAAACTTATTATGTTTTCCTATTGTTATTATTTTTTAAATTAACAGGATTTTAATGTAGGATGCTATGGTTCTATCATTTTGTTCTAAACATTCATAATATACAGCTCTTCAAGTCTTTAAAAAAAAGAAAAAACATTTTCAAAACTAATTTTTATCCTTAAAAAAAATTCCATATAACTGCTATTTCACCTTGTACAACAAAAATAATAATAATTCCAAAATATATAACTTGAACCTAATTTAAATATTGAAAAAAAATATTAAATATTAAAATATTATAAATTGAGCTTTAAATCTGTAAAGTTCCCTTGAACTCTTATTACGTATTTTAATAAATTGGATTAAAATTGAACTATGCATCTGAAAGGTAACTATGAAACTTTAAATTGTTTCTTTTTTAGGATTAAAATATAAAAGTAATTAAAAAATATTTATGAATATTGTTACATTCCCCGTTTCTTTTATATAGAATATTATTTTTAGATATTTTATGCAAATTTCATTTTTTCACATTCATACTAAAGTTTGTAAATTGTTTTTACACATTTTTTATTATTATATATTTTCAAATTTGATTTTTTATTCATTTATTGTGTAGCAAAATTTGTGCTTATGATTTTATACCATTTTTACAAAGTATTTTCAATTCTTTTTATTGATACTAAGTTTTATTCTTTTTTTAAAAAAAAAATATTTCGTCTTTTTTATGCATTGCATATGACAAACTGATACTATCAAAGGAAATTTTACATAAAGTAATTTATTAATTGTTTCCATTAACTTATTAGTTATTATTTTTACTTAAACAACTTTATTAAAAACATCATTAACATTAGTTCGAACAAAAGTTGATGAGGAAAATAATATGCATATATTTAAAATGAGTTGGCCCTAAATGAATTCAACTGTAAATTAAATTCCATTGATAAAAGTTTTAAAAGATTCAAAACAATTTAAATTACTTTGTGCATATTTTTTTAGATATTGTTATCAGAAATAAAATGTAATTTTGGCATTAATCAATACATCAATGAATTAACGTATCATCAATGCAGAAAAAATGGATTTTATTAAACAATAAAAGAACTTATGACTTACTTTGTGTTGTATTTTCAAATGCAAGTTTATAAAAAACATACATACAACAATTTGTAACTATTTTTTTAAAAAAAAAATTTAATTAATTTATTTTCTAATGATGTAAAAAAAAGAAATTTTTTATTTATTTTTCTTAATTGGAAATTTGTAATTTTTTTTACTAAAGCTGAAATATGTCAATTTTCTTCTGGTTTACTTCTTTGACGTCAACTATCAAACTTTTCCATAATGCATTGTGTTTTATCAAAACATTCTTAAACATGTTTATATTGTTGATGTTTTTGTACTGATGTGTTTCATTAATCATCATTATTTAGTTGCATTAGTTGGGCCATTCCATGGTGTTTATGTTCCGCCTGCAATTATGATTAAACAAATTATGGACTTCAATAATATATTTGAATATTTCATAATACCACTGCGTAAATTATAATTAAAATTTTTTTTTCAAACCTGCTAAATTAATTTTTAAAACCTTATTTATACAATTTCCAATCTGATTATCTAAAAGCAAGAAACGTTTAGATTACTTCAAAATTATTTGTTGTATGAATAAAACAGCATAACGTTGCAAATAGTTACATTTTAATTTTTATATGACCTTGTCGTTTACATCATGAACTGAACATGTCGTTTATATCCATATACTATTTCAAATAATTATTTTTCATTATAACTCATTTCATTCTACAAATATTTCTTTATCATATTAAATGCGTGTAACCTTCCAAAAAAGCTATTCGTATTTAGTTGTGTATTCAATTTGTAAAAATGAACCAAAGAAGCTGCCATATTAGAAACAAATAAGATTTAATATTGAAAATGGAAATTAAAAAAAAAAACGTTAAATACTTTTAAAGTGTTTCGTATTATATTTGTAATGTGTTTAAAACATTAATTGCTCTAGCTATATCTATTTTTTTTCTGATGATTATTATGAAATCTAAATACTCTGTACATATGTCTTTTTATATCGAACTGATTATTTTGCAGATAAAATTTTAATTAGTAGATTTGTGTAAATGTCTTTGTCATTTTTGCTTAAATATATGTAAATAGTTATTTTTTAAATTTATGCACAGTATATATATATTTTTTTATAGTTATAAAACTTAATGATTTCTCTTTGTACTCAGTATTTTAAGTAAAAAAAACATTAATTTTTTTTAACGGAGTTATTTAAGAATATTAATTAATTCTATTTCTAAAATTTAGAATTCCTTTTGTTTTTGGTTCGCAGGAGCCTAATTACATCAGATTTTAAAATTTATAGCAGTAAAAAATGATTTTTAGGGACATAGTATACTTGTTTTATGTAAATTGAATGGTGTAGCGATTATAAAAACATGTTTTACAATATTAAATTTTTTATATTAAAATTGTAATTTCTAATAGAAAATATAAACTCTTTATTTAAAAGAAAATCAAATTAATGTATAAAAAAAATTCTTGTGCTTTTGACACCACATTATTATTTACTTTACTTATTCTTTTATATAATTTTTTTTCTTAGAAACTTGGGATTTTTTGAATTACGAGTTGTTCATCCAAAATCCTTTATAACACTGACTTAATGCGTGTATCTAAGTTTCTCAGAATTGACGAGCTTAGTGAAAGAACGTGCTAAGTGACAAAAAGGTGGAAATGAGCTTTAAAGTTTGTCGTTTGCACTCAGATCTGTTATAAATGGAACTTCCAAATTTTAAAAATATACTTAACTTGAAAGTTTATAAAAAAGTGGAATCTTTATCGTTAAAGAAGTTAGTAATATCTTAATTAACACAAAAATCTCACTTTTTCAAAAATTTCACTTAGCACGTTCTTCCCCTATATCTCTTCAATTAAACTCTATGCATCTTTAAAATTGGTTTGGTTTGGAAGGATCCATTATTTAGTATTTAATAACACCAATTGTCAAGTGCCATCCATCTTGACTCAATCAGTGGTTTGATAATTTTGTGCCTTGTGCCATATTTCTTGATGAATACTCAATATTATTTTAAATTGTATATGTAAATATATTTAAATTGTATTTTAAATGTATACATTTTGTATATTATTTAGTATTTCATTAAATACATGTTTTTTCTTCTTTTTTTCCTTCTTGTATCCTTACACTGATTTTGAACGATTCATTCGATGTTCGAACTGCGTTATCTATTTTAAAGCTAGAATTAGTTCTTTTAAAAAAATTCAATTATATATTTGTAATCTTCAAATTAAATGAAAATTAAATAAATATTTCAAATGATACAGTTTTGAAGATTTTGATAAAATATAACTGTGTGAAAATATTCAGAAGTAATTGAATTGTCTCTATAGCAGTTGGGCCAATAAAACGTCTTGAACAAAGCATCTTTAGTCTTCGCTATTCCGAGATGGGATGCAGCTCTTTCATGACAGTAAGTCATCATTTGGTTCCGGTACTTTTCGGGAACCACAAGCAAATGACGCTCTGTTCCTCTCTTATCTATCTTCACGAAAAATAATTTCTGTTTTTTTATCGGATAGGTACTTATTCTTCTCCTTGTGAGTGGTTTCTTTTGCTTCTATAAAAAAGGGTTCCAACTCCTTACTTTGCATTTGAGCGTCCAAAAATTCGTTTGGGGACAATTTCATAAGCTCCAATTCCGAAAATGAAAGTTTTGCCACTGGCAAAATGTTATCATCAACAGTTCCACTTTCAAAATTTTGGTCTTCTTCGGAATCGCTTGTATCTGCCTCTGTATTTGGCAACTCTGATTCTACTACCTTCGTTTTGGATCGAGTTTGTATGGCATTGATTGTATGCATTTCAAAATGTATATTCTGCTTTGCTTCGGTTAAGAGCTCCGCTGTTCGATTTCCTAAAAGGTATCTTCCTTGATCTAAAGAATCTCGGATGACTGCTGCTTTTGTAACAATGTGTCCATAAGTACAGTCTATTTCCACCTCAGCTAAAGGCAAACAAATAGGGCTTTCTTCCAATGGGTTCGGATCCATACAGTTTCCGTGGTTATTAATTTGGCAGGTTTTATATACTTTCTGCAAATCAGGTCGATTGATGCACCTGAATCACGAAGTATAGGCATTTGTATGCCATTTATTTTTCCTTGACTGATATATGGTGCAAGGACGTCATGACAACTTTCTTCCTGAATCATATTAGCAGCTACTGTTTCAACTTTTTCTTTTAGTTTATCACATTGATACCTTAAGTGAGAAGATGACCCACACTCATAACATCGTTTTCAGTTTATCACACTGCGGTTTCAGGTGAGAGGTCGAGCCAAAATCAAAGCACCTAAGTTGCTTTCTTCTTTCAAACCGTTTATCCCTTTCTCCTTCATCCAGAAAATCCTCTTTCCCAGGAGTGCTCTTCTTGCTATTAAATTTATCTTTAATTGGAACATATTTGTCTTTCTCGTTGAATTTGTCTCCCTCCTGAAGTCTAAAATTATTTCTGGGTGGCCTTCTTTTCTTTTAAAACTATCTCGTACACTTTCATAGTCATCTAGTTTTTTCGCCAAATCTTCAGGATCTTTGATATTCATCCAATTGTCCAAAAAATGTTCTCTAACTTCAGGTGGTACACGAAATTTTATTTGTTCTGCACCTATTAGGTCCTTCAGTTGCTCAAAAGTTTCTACTTTCATTTCTTCAATCCATTCTGTAAAATAACTCCGCAACTCATGGTAATAATTCCTCCAATTTTTCTCTGGAGTTTTCTGGTGTCTGTAGAAACATTGCTTTAACTTTTCACTGTTCATTTTATATACCGTTTCAGAAGAAGAATTTTCACAAAATCATAGTCATTTGCATTATCTGGTGATTCTCTAGCCGACATATTTGAAACTTCTGCAGGAAGCACGCTCAACAGGTAGGCAGTCCAATCTCTTTTTGGAACATGAGCCATTTCTGCTTTTCGTTCACAGTTAATTAGGTAAAGACCCATTTCATCTCTCTTTTCTTCAAATTTCGGCATTATCTGGGTCAATTGAATTTTATGAGCACTATTCTCCGATACATGGTTGGTTCTGGTCTGTGGTTGAGTTTGTGAGACTTACAATCTTTTTAATTCCAACTCATGTTGTCTTAATGCTATTGCCTCTTCTCTTTCTAACTCTAATTTTCTTAATGATTCTTCCCTTTCTAACTCAAGTTTTCTTTTTACACGAGCCTCTTGCTTTTCATTCTCTTCGTTCCTCAGTATTTCTTCAATAATTCTATCAAGCATCACCTTAACCTCTATCTCGTCATAGCTTTCACTTCCTACAATTACCTTTTTAATATCCGGGACCTTACTTAAATGATCTACTTTTTCTCCTAACTCCTCACAGACCACAAGCAAATCTTGCTTCTTGCCCTTTCCAAGAAAACTCATTTTGTCGCCAAACAAAAACCTCATTCAAAATGCCAATGATCGTTAATTTTCTTTTTTTAATTTTCAAAAGAAAACCAACGTAACTCAAACTTTAACTTCTTAAATTCTAATTAATATTACTTACAAAATCAATTAATATTAATTACGATCATCAACATCAGATACAAACAGTAGTATTTTAACTGAAAATATCGAATACGAACAATTTTATCAAATCATTCGAATGCAGTATTCCAACAAAATGTTTAAAATATTAGTTTATCCACTAACAGAAGTAAATCTAACTTCTCAAAATATTATTAAAACTTTAAATAATATTCCAAAACTCACTTTAAATCTTATTTAAATATACCACCAACAGTAACCAAATAAACAACTTCAGCTTAATATTCTATTAGCTATCGTCACAGATTAACTTCAAATAAATTAATTTCACAAAACTATTCCTAGAAGAATATAACAATAAAATTCTTATATCTACTTTGAATCCTGAATATTACTTAACCCTTCAGCACTGATCCAAAATAAAATATAAACTTACATTTCTACGAAAATTACAATGGCTACTTTAAGCCTATCTTCTACTTCAAGCCAATCTTGGTGAATCTCCTTTTCACACTGGTTTCTTTTACACCGATCCAGGGACTCGAACCCTGGACCGTTAGGTTAAAAGCCTAACGCTCTACCGACTGAGCTATCCGGGCTCAGGTAACGGGCAGCTATATGCAAAGCATAGCGTAAAAACAAACAAATTTGTTGACAGTACAACTTTGGCTCACGAAAAAAAAGAAATTCGCCCGGACAGGGACTCGAACCCTGGACCGTTAGGTTAAAAGCCTAACGCTCTACCGACTGAGCTTTCCGGGCTCAGGTAACGGACATCTATAGGCACAGCATAGATTAAAAAAAACCATGGTTTACGAAAACAAAGAAATTCGCCCGAACAGGGACTCGAACCCTGGACCGTTAGGTTAAAAGCCTAACGCTCTACGACTGAGCTATCCGGGCTCAGGTAACGGGAAATATAGCAAAGCATAGTTAAA